>JAHZMX010002169.1:0-10592 GCA_027743895.1 Seira musarum | reverse complement strand
CAGCTTTATTTGGCTTCTTAAGTAAGGTAGAAAGTTTCTTAAAAACATGTTGGAAATGGCCAGCACCTGGAAATGGGGGCAACTGGAATGGACGACTTGTTGTACTGTTTCCTGAAAAAAAAAAACACAATGACAGCAATTCGTCAATTTAAAATCGTATTGAATATATGTATTTAGTTTAATTTTGCAAGTATTATTTATAGTATACCTGGAGGTGCGGATGTACAGTTCATATTTGGACTTGGGCTACTTGTCTTGTTCTCCTTATTCATCATCATCATGCATGGCGGCTTTGTAGATTGTGGAGGCTGTGGAGGTTGTGAAGGAGGAGGTCTTTGATTCTGATCTTGTGGCGGTCGATTTATTATGATAACCGTTGCAAACGTGTATGCCACACAGAGGTGGAAAATTATTGACGAACTTTTTAACCACACCATATTTACTCCTGATAACCTACTGAAATACAAACACACTGAATGATTTAATGCGACGTTTTTCTATTTATATGCAATTTTAAATTCCAAAAAAAATAATTATCAAAGTCTTGAAACAATTCATTTTAAGCTATAGATATTGCATTACATATGTCAGAAAGATTGGAATAGAGCTAAAAAAATGGAGAAACCATATCGTAAAAACAGTCTTGCAAAAGCTTTGCCTTGCCCTACTTCATTTCCAGTAAACCCCTTTCTCATTCTCAATTTCAATGCTCACACCGCTCAGTAGAGTGGAGTACAAAAGATCATAAATCTCCCGCAACGCTTCAGTCTCTTGAATAATAAACGCAAGAATTATCATAATTTTTATGCACAAATACACCGTAATAACAAAAGCTATAAATTTTAGTTTTTGAATGGAATGAGGGCACAAGCCATGTTGATTTCAAATGATGCCGGCCAGGCATTTGAGAACTGCTCAAAAAAATGTGAAATGGATTTTCGGGAATTCCATCACTAATATGACAAGTCATATTGATGAATTCGATCTACCTACGCAGTTTTTGGTGATCCATTTTATTAAAAATGGAAAGTGGAGCGAATGAAGAAAATACATTTTTTTCTGCGATAAAAAATGCGAAAGTTTCAATTCATTTTCATCGCGTCTATACAGTCTGAAGTAAATAAAATCTCACAGACGATCACTTTGGGATTTTTTTTGTTTTATTCGAAAATGTCATTTTTCCGTCGTACATTATTATTGATGAGGTTACAGACATTAAGCCAACGGGAGCCACTTCGGTTGGAAGTTTTATCATCATTTAGCACCCACACGACTCTGCGAAAATCCCTGTAATAAAACTGCCAATATTTCAGGATTTCACGTGCCCGCTGCCTCATAGCGATTCTTTTGGGAAGCGTTTTTTACTCTTTATCATTTTCAAAGTGGCTGCTTTTTTACACACGCCCAAGCTTCGGAAAAAAAGCAAAAAGACGGAAGAATTAATATACGTGACCAGTTTAAGAGCTTGACCATCATCGTTCTATCCAATCCAGTCCAGCAAGAAGATCAGCGACCCTTTTCCTTTTCTCTCAGGAGCTTTTCGTGCTTCCAGGAACCAGAGTCCTTTTTATAGGAGAAAACCTATATCATCTTTTAAAACGGAAGATTTCTTTTATGATTGATCGATACTTTTCTCAATCGAGAAAAAAGTCAATTGACTCCTTTTTTTAGGTTTCACAATACCCTTTTTCTCATGAAGTGGATAATATGACTGGATTGGACTGGACGCTGGGGTGGATTTTTTTTAGGATTTTCTATACGCACCAGCAAGAAAAATACTTTCTCATCTTCATTCCAATCTCATCTTCTTCAAATCCATTTTCTCAACCAAGCCAAGCCAGATTGCATCAATTTCATTATATTCTTGGGCTGCTGAAGGAAAAAAAATTCAGAAAGACTCCATTACAAATTCCAACTATCCTTTGTGAAAAATAAAATTATTGTGAGAAGAAGACAAAGCCAAACTTAGAAAAACAAAAAAGTTGAAAACTTTTCTTCGCCTTTCACTTTTTTTTTTCACTCTTCACTGCAATACATGGAGAGACGAAGAAAGAAAGAGGAGGAGGAGACGAAGTGAAACAAACTTGCAAAACTGATTCATATCATCTCATCATTCTCTCGCTAAATGAATTGAATTTTGTTTGATACACGAAAAAGGATATTCCTTGAAAACAGAATTTAAGCCTGATTTACTAAGGACGAGAAGAAGTAGGCATACATTTTCATTTTATCATGGAGAATTCTCAGATCATGTCCTGAATACAAAGAACTTTTACTTTGAAAGAACTCTATACTATGCTCATATTGACGAACATACATGATGGCTAAGCTAAACCACGTTCGAATTGAAAGGAAAAGTTTTTTTGTGGTTGCATCCATGCGGAGAATATGAGGATTTCTGTATTCTGTACATAATCTGTGACGAGAAAATCCCACGAGCATCATTTCATCACCACATCACTAAATATTATTTTCTTTAAAAAAACTTACATAAGAAGAAAAAAAATCTCAAAGTGTTACTTTTATGTGGAGAAATAGGTACTTTAAAGATTTTTTATTGATGGTGGCCCGGGACAGTGGAGTCTCAATCACTCCTCACCATACAACGACCAAGACTCGATTACGATAATGTGATGTGCATAGACTTTTTTACTTTTGTTGATACATCGTTCCTGCCACCACAATACAATCTTCTTTCCATGTGGATTTCTCCCATAAAAATGGAGTTTTCTCTGGAGTGAGTAGATCTGGATGCACAATGAACGTTGTAGAGAAGAGGGAGAGAAAAATGGAACCACCGTAAAACCTTGGAGTCATACCGATACCACGACCGATCTCACCAAAAGGCACGCCAAGCCCGTCCAGGCCACACCACAGCATAAGCTTTTCTTCGGTTGCTTGGTAAACCAAACCCGTGTGGAAAAATGAGGTAGCTTCTCCTTTCAGCCTGAACTCCCTCCACTCCACTCACTCCAGCCAGACGGAATGGGATACTTGTTTCCAAAGCAGGAAATTCGTCCTCGCATCCAAAAAACAGGGATTTTTCCTATGCAAACATTTCTGTCGTAGGAGCAGCTAAAGATTTCCCATCCCCGCTGCTCCTTAAATGGTCCATAAAAAAGCAGTAAAAAATCTGTAGCTAGAACATGATATATCAATAATAGCCATTTTTACTGGAATCGGCTTCCTCTCTGGTTGCTTTCTGGAGTAAAAAAAGTTTTTTTCTTTGTCTTTCTTCTTCTTTTTCGTCAGCCTAGACTGCTGGGCTCCTACAAAAATTTACTTACGGAGGAAAACTTCATTTTCAAATCCTTTCCAATAAAAGTGCCTAAAAAGTGAAAGAAAAGCGATGAATACTTCAATAATACACTTTTCTTTCTGGTAGTAATACACTCCGTCTGCTTGGCTTGCACTCCTCTCCACACCCATTCCAGAATGATTGTATCACACATCATCATCTTCTACTTCTATAATATTGCTTGGTATACTAATGAAAACACTGTCGCGGTTCTTTTTTTCCCTTATAAAAAGAGAGGATTCTCAAGGAGAAGATGAAGTGAGCTACTTGTTCTTCTCTTAAAAACTGGAAATGGAATCTTTTTTTGGGGCTTCCCCTTTTCAACTCAACTCAATATTATTATTATATTATATTGCGTAGTATTTTTTTCTTCTTCTCCCTCCAAAGAAGTAATATGTTCCCAGTTGGGTTGCCGAGTTAGTCCTTTCCACTTGAGGGATTTTTCTCTCCTCCTCTTCCCCTTTAAAAAAAGTTTATCCTTGATGGAGAAGAGAAAATGGTATGAATAAAGTTGGGAGAAAAAAAGGAGTGAAGTGAGCTCACTTTATTTCTATGGACCAACAACAAACACATTCATTCACTTTTTTCAAGTTTTCTTTTTTTTTTGCTAAAAAATATAGAGATCGCGATCACAATCTCGATCACATTCACAATCTGTTGACGCAAAATGATCCTCATGTATGCATAGTCATAGATAGACATACTTAAATCTTGTGCAATATATATACTTTTTTAGAGACTTTGTTTACCTTCAAAACATTTTATTTGGGAGAAAGTTTGCATTTTATTGCAATATTGCTCCCTTCTCGTATTTCCTGGAAATCATTGAGTCCCAAAGGAACAATCTCGTTGGATAGCCTTCTCCCCAAAGCGAGCAAATAAATATGCAAGCGCATGCAACGTATTCCATGCATAATTTTTTTGATGGGAGAATAATAGAAATGGCAGTTGGGAAGTTGAATTTTATTTACAAGCTCGCGTACAAATTCTTGATTCATGTTTTACGTGATAGGGACTCTTAGGAATAATAGATTTGAATGCAATGCAAATGAAATTCCTGAATCGTGTTTTCCTTATCGTATTTTTTTGGTTGGTGGAGCACTACTCCGCACTCCACACCACCGTTTTTCCAGTGACAATAGAGATATCCTTTAAATCAGGTTGTGTGATGGTAGTGGTGAATGATGCTGATGTAAGAATACTTCGTTTGAGCAATAAACAAAGCTAAAATAGAATGTTGATCTTTTCATGATAGTGTCTCTGGAGAGAGCTTTTAAATATGGCTATCTTCCATCTCAATTGAAAATGAGTGGAAAATGGAGTATAGGAGGAAAACAGGCAAAACTTTCTAAAAATACATAAGTAAGTATATTGAATATCATGTAGATTAAAGGAAAAATATCTGTCTGATATATACCTGTTGAGGAAAATTAATCAGCACTAACAAAAATTCCAGGAAGAGACTTTTACAAAAGGTAAATTTTAGAATTATTTACTTCCTGGAAGCCTTCCAAGCGAAATTTTTGCGTCATTGAGCAACGTAACTAAAATTGGAAGGGGCAAGCAAGCATTTTCCTTAATTTGATGACTAGGCGAATGAATAACCGTCTCCCCAAATTATGTACATAATATGTAGATTACCTGCCACACTACAATTCGGCTTCCTCCTTTACCATTTTGCTAGCGCAATAAATGAGCATCCATCCATTCATCGAGGAAGCCGCATTCAAATCGACATAACTTTAGATTTTCAAAGAGAAAACTTTTTCCTTCACTCCACTGCTCCCAAATTAACGACAAAACTTGAGTAAAAAAAATTGACTGCAAAATAGGTGGCAACATTTTTTCCCACCAATTTCTCTCCAGGTTCGTGCCGTTGTGGAAGACCGACTCAACGTGTGCGGTCTAGGTATGTACATGGTTGGCTTTTTCCACTTCCTCCATACATATTTCTATTTTCTAAAAGTCAAGATAACAGATTGATATATATTGTCCATGACTCATTTTCCTGGAACTTTCCATAAAAAACTTATCCACATCATCATCATCATCATAATGGCAATATGTAATCGGCCTTGTCATCATCATCGTCATCAAGAGTAACTTGGAGGAAATGGGTTGAATGCAAAAACTGTATTACATATTATAATGAGCACAAGCACCACACACATACACAACACAACACGGAAAAGAAAGAAGTGGAAAGCATGGGTTCATCATGATCACACGATTCATGATGATGATGATCATCATCACCAACTTCCATCAAATATTCGGTTCCTGCTTCCTTCACAGATTTTCGCCATTCCTTTCTGCACTCTAGAATTTTGCAGAGCTTTTCCTTGCCCATCCTCCCCGATCCGGCGGTAGCCAATCCAACGAGCAAAAAAAACTACTTCAGTAAGTTATGCAGGATAGGGAATGCTGAGCTGGAAATGAAGAAGCGAAAGGGAAAAAGGACACACGGATACCCTTTTCGTACCTAACGCTTTTTACCGCATTGTTTGGATGCTTCAATTTCAGTGCAGCGTCCCGGAGAGAAAAAAAAACGGGTGTCGTGCAAGGAGGACGAGGATGGATAGCGCATTTTATGATCCCTTTAAAATAGAATAGGAATAATGTGTGTGCTGAGGTGAAACCTCCCTTTCTTTCTTCAACCCCCTTCATATTCACTATGGAAATACCATGGAAAGGACTGGGAGCGCTGCTCTTTAGAAAGTCATGGATGAGGAAAGATTCAAACAGTGTGTATTCCGTGCTTGTTCCAACTCCACAGCTTCTCATATCGTCTCGAGTCGTTCTAGACATCCTGCCGTCAGGCGCTCATTTAATTTCGCATCTCAATCCGAGCAAACAGAACTGAGGCTAAAAGGCAATAATAAAACACGCATGGATTCATATTCTTCTTAAGCGAGGGGAAGGATTATAGAATATCTTATAGCTTATTTGTATATGGACCATCATCGTGGGAATTTTTTTTCTTTGCTTTCTTGATGAGCTCAATTCACTTGATAGTGGAGTTCATCAGCATCATATTGTAATCGTGTTTGCGTTTGACAACCCTTTTTATATAAACATGTCACTGACCTTCCTTCCGTTTCCTCAATACATGTACATACATAATGAAATTCGGAATCATGGGCAACTCAATATATTTGCTAATCCGACGACCTCAAAATAATTAAATTATACTTGGACTGTAGGAAAGTTTGCAAATTATTGTTCCATTAATTCGTGTCACTTCATCGTCCAGTTCCGCGGAAAGGAGGTCACCGCAAGGGTCGCAATAAAGGGTGGCGGTGCCTCACCTCCCACTGTCATTTCCTCTGCCACCGCAGACCATTCTCGGCCTGGTCTGGTTGATGGTAGGCTGTTGGTTGTGTCAATGTGATTGGCAACAAACAAACCCAGACGATACATCATCCGACCCTGAACTCGAAGTGGAAGATGACCATGAAAATTCCCTTCCTTCATCACAACCAAAATCAACAGAAGACAATAATCGCAACAGTTTTACAACTTTTGAGCAATCTCCATCTTCAACTACTTTTACCACGACTTGTGTTATTGAGCGCGATGTGGAAGCTAACAATTGGAAAAAAGATTTCTCCCCTCAGACAACTTCATCGTCATCCAAGCATCAACAGATTGTTTCCGAACACCCTTACTACAACAACTACAACCCAAAGGAAGAACGTGGAAGTAAAGTGCATTTCTTCAATCCCAAACAAGAAGGAAAAAACTCAGCTTACTTTCCTCTTATTCCTCCTTCCCCTGTTGCACGTGAATGTGAACGCGAACAACACGCGAACCATTCAGTAAAGGAAACCACTTCGACAAGGAAATACAAGGAAAATTATTCCCGCACCCTCCTCCCTCCTTTTCAAAGTGAGGAGAAGAAACTGTGGGATTATTGGGATTCTTCAACGAAACGTGAGACTGTGAAAAGTTTGAGTAATAAAAAATACAATAAAAAGTTGCTTCCCTCCTACTCTCGAGTTGGTCTTGGTCCTTTCCCCGGGACGACGACAACGTCGAGGACAAAGAGCGTGACAACTGCCGAAGAATTTTTTTGTGAGGATTACTCCTCGTCTGAAGATGACTTTTCTGCCTCATCCTCCTCCTTTTCCTCATTATCATCATCATCAGCATCCGTCACACGTCAAGAGAGACAGTCACTGTTGAGCAAGAATCCAGAACTGAAAACTAACTGTTATCATTACTGTGCTAGTGCTACTTCTTCTACGACTACTTCTGTCCCCGTCACGGAGAGGAGCTCACATACCAACTCACATTATTATTATTATCAACTTGCGAAAAGTTATTCCCCACCACCTCCTTCCCCTCCTCGGCAAAAGTATTTCCCTGCTAGACAAAGTGACAAAGACAATAATAATTCTTCAAAAACCTGCTCCTGTAATCAACACCAACAGTCGCTGTTGTTTCCGGAAGGTGATAGTGATAGTTCTACCACCGCTACTAGTTATGACGGTGCTCTTCATTTCTTTCAAGAAAAAGTCAGATTTTTTCAAGTGAAGTACTTGAGCTTTGCTCGGGGCAGTAGATGTAACAGTAACATAGACAAAAAGTGCAAACTTCATTGCGAAGAATAAAAAAAACTAAATAATGTCCTCAGTCTCGAGAGGTAATTTCCTCTTTTTCAGCCACGTGGAACAATGGCTAATTTGCATCATCATCATCCCCTAAATCTTTTACCAACAAGAAATTTTTTGTTATGCTTGGTAGTTTAAATCCAATGTAATTGACCTACATAAAAATACTACTACAGTGGCCTTACGAAGATTACAATAAAAAAGTATCTAATAATCTGCCTGTGTATATTTAAAGAATAACAAGTGCAACAGCGACAATAATTATCTTTCGAATAAATTATATTTGCTATTTATTAAGAAATTATCTTAATCAGGCCCCGGTGAAAAAGGATTCAGCATTAATAGGCTGTAGTAGAAATGTAGTGGAATGGAAAGTGAATTGGGGCAATGCGAGAATATCCTTAGGAAGGCCTGGAATGAAAATGAACTTGAACATGAAAATGAATTTTAAAATGTAAAGTTATTTTTAAAACAAGCAAATCCGACAATACAGAACCTGCAACGTGACAATAAACCAGTCCACCTGAACTTATTAGGTACATAATTATAAAGATGCTTTGAGATTTCTGAACAATTTTGAAAACAATGGTTTAAAATTGGTCAGTGTATTCAAGACAAACCCCAAGTTTTATTTTTAAACGGAAGACGCATGACATCAATGAGGAAAAATGCGGAGTGGTCAACTATAAGTTCAATGAATTTTCCTAGCGTGTAATAAAAAATGACAAACCACAAGTTTTATTTTTAAACGGAAGACGCATGACATCAATGAGGAAAAATGCGGAGTGGTCAACTATAAGTTCAATGAATTTTCCTAGCGTGTAATAAAAAACCAAAGGAACAGGATAAGACAGTGGCAGTAAGTTTCGTCTTTGTTGCAAATTCATCTGGCAGTGTCACCATTCACTTAACAGAGACTTTACTTGTCATCACCGCTTACATCATCATCGTGATCATTGCAAATATTTTCTGACGTGAATATAAAGCTTTGCTTCCTTCCACGAAATCTTTTTTTTTTGCCGTGTGGCATTCCACACAGTCCCTTTCCTCCTAGACAGAATGTACTAGTTAGTGTATTTCGCCTAAGAACATCAGAGCAACAACAAATGCAAAACAACATTAATGATTGCAATGGGGAATGAACTAAACAGAGCTAAACACGACAATAAATAAAACATACACGATGTACTGAACTGAACTCTAGTGCTTAGGTAAACTATGCAGACAATTTTCGTTAAAACTTTACATATTTTTGCATGCTCCCATCATCGACAATAATAATCTTCGTATCGCTGTAGCTCTCAAGCAAGCATAGTAATATTCATTCCACATTGTTGAATTACTTGTATTACCATTAAGTAATTGCATTGCAGCAGTCGAGCCGAAGAAACCAAAACGAACGTTAAAGAACGGAACGGTCCATTTATATGCAAACGTTAGTATCGAATCGAGCAGTCACTGATTACTCTTGGGATGTGATTGTGTGTGCTATGAATGAGCTCACAATAGTAATCTTCCATTTCAATCCATTCCCTTTTTTTATGAACAATCACAGCCACCTACCTACATACCTTCCCTGTGCATAATAATAGTGTTTGATAGTGGATTTCTCAAGTACCCACTCGTCGCACTCCTGGCTTGGCCTGGTCTGTCAAACTGAATTATTCTAATAGCCAATAAAGCAGTTCATGAGCTTCGAATCGAACGAGAGAAGTGGTGTTGTGGAGGCAATCTCTTACTTATGGCCTCGCTAATTGACAATATTTTTTTTTCGTGAAGCGTGGCATCCCATGAGTCGAACTACAGTCGAGTCCTTTCAGTTTCCGCAATCACTCTTTTGACCTGACTTCGATTTTTTTAAAAGAATCTTTCAATCGACAATAACAAAAAAAATTGGGTACATGAAAAAGACTCATAAGTAGACAGTGCTATTATATTATACGAGATTAGAGTGACTGAAATGAAGTGTCAAATTGGACTTTAGGGAAAGGATCATTTTTTCGTCACATTATTTGACGTTTTAGGAACAAGGACATATTTTCCACATAAAAAACTGATTTATCACTGAAGCTTTTGTTGGTTTTAAAGGTTGAACATTTTCCCCAATTTATGGTAAACCTAAAGGTGCAGTGCAGTCATATAAGTCAGTGTGTGTATAGCGGTGGATATTAAAATTCATAATATCATATCCGGTGGTAATAATAATCTGTAACATCACATAAGACACAAACTTTAACTTTTTTTCACTGTGTCTTTTGTCTCGTGAGGTGCATATTCAATTCAAGTTAAACTTACTGGAAGTACTAGTTTTGTTGGTGCTTTTATGTGTTGACTCAAAAGGAAGGGTGGCAAGACCTCCCGCTTGGTTTATTTGTTGGTGTTGTGTTTTCCCCGGTGCTGTTTTCCAACATCATCATAAAAACCATCGCATCACTTGATTTTATGGTCCACAACAACCCGAATTCCTCCCAACGGAATAGTTTTTTTTTGCGTGGTGTGTGTGGTGATTTAATTTGTAGGAATTAGCAGTTCAAGAGAAGAAGCAACAAGGAGAGAAGAAACATTATTCTGCAAAATTATTATTATATTTTTTTATTATCATCTCCCTGTCTTCGTGACTTTCCTTTGCAAGTGTCATGTCTCAACAAAATCATTATTGCTACTTCAACCTGAGCACCATC
>JAHZMX010002168.1:0-13606 GCA_027743895.1 Seira musarum | reverse complement strand
ATCACATCACATCATTTCTCATTCCTAATCACCACCACCGCCACATACAAACGTCCAATATGCATATAAATATAATGCAATGTCAGTTAGTCAGTGGCTCTTTGTTCTTTCGCAAAGCAAGTATTATTATGAATGCATACTTTACTTAATTCAGGTTTCATATCATCGACAAAGAATTTCATAAATAAAAAAAGGGTAAAGAAACTTGACTCAGCATCAACATGATCACAACAACATCCTTCTCTATCTGAACTAGAGTGAATACTGCAACAGACTTTAGCTCGGGTTTAGGATGATATACTTTTTTTGTACAATTTTTGCATAAGTATACCCTTTGCTTCAGTAAAGGAAAAAATTCCAAATCGGACTTAAACTGAACTCAACTGGCTTGACTTGGTTGAACACTGTAACCATTAGTTCTGCTTTCGGCTGTCACAATCAAATGAAGGCAAACAAAACCACTTGTTTTTTATTCTTTTTCAATGATGCTGATATTGGGCAAAAATCATGCACTGCCACTGTGTGTGTTTGTGTGCTCCATGAGTTCAGGATTTAGATTGGGACAACAATAACATTGGTGCATATTTAGGAGGGTACGTGGTACATAATACTTGCTTACACGAAGATGCGCGACTTCTGATCTGGTGGTGGTAGAGTTATAGAGGGGCTTACACTCACTACTTTACTTTAGGTAGGATTTTATTGTGTGCTCACACTACCAAAGAGAAAGAAATCGAGCCAGGGGTTTTGAGTTTTGTTGAGAACTCAACAACCGGCCCTTGTCAGTCTGTTTCTAGACTCTGACAAGGCATGGCCGGTATAATCATGAAGAACTAAATTAAGAAAAAAAAAAGTTTTGTTTTTTTCTCTGTTGTGTTTGTCCACCAAGTACCAATACCAGTCTCAATAGTCCAAGTATTATTATTTTTTTTTCATCAAAACTAATTCGTAATTCGTCTAGTTCTCTCATTGTTGGTCATCGTTTCATCCGTCCTGTCGATATTCAAAATTTTAAGCTTTAATCTTTTGTCAATAATTATACAACTAAACTAATCAGGAAGATCCGTTTTATTATAAAAATTAGAATAATCAGAAAAAATTAATTTGTGGAGAAATAAGAAAAATGATGTGTCATTTGTGTTCTTCTGTACACGTACACGGGTATTACTTAAGAAAGTGGTGAATGAACGCTTGATTGAGTTCAATTGAGGAAAAAATGTGACTGATTTACTAGATGTATTAATAAATAAATAATTATTTAATAGAATTTAAGATCTCTTTTTTTTACGTTTAATAATGTAAAGTGTGGAGTGTTATTCCTCTACCTTCACATTTGTTANACGGGTATTACTTAAGAAAGTGGTGAATGAACGCTTGATTGAGTTCAATTGAGGAAAAAATGTGACTGATTTACTAGATGTATTAATAAATAAATAATTATTTAATAGAATTTAAGATCTCTTTTTTTTACGTTTAATAATGTAAAGTGTGGAGTGTTATTCCTCTACCTTCACATTTGTTACTTACTTTAAGCGCTTATTGAAAATGGACTGAGTTCATTTTTATTCAGATGGGAAAATATTACGCTTATTAGGATAAGAACAAAAAAGAATATATATTTATTCAATTCAGTTCAAATGTAGCTTATTCATCCTAGTACACTTATTTGCTTCCTTATTTTATTACGAGTACGTTTATTTCGTTGTGTTCAGTACATATTTAAGTTTTTATATTACAATTTAGCTTGTATAAGGATTTCCTGGTGATTTTTTTTTCCTTTTTTAAATATTCGGGTTTCACTTGCTCAACAGATACTTATGTTAGTTAGGAGATGTGCATACATTGTGAAAAAAAAGAAATTTTTTCTCAATTTGCCCCATTCATTGAATTGGACATTTAGTTCATTTACAAAGTACATAAAAAATATACCTACAAATGTGAGCAATTATAATGCTTTTACGATTACGCTTATCTTATTAAGTACAAGTTTTAAATATACTTAAGTTATTTAATAATTAAAAACAAGTGTGAATGACTGCTCATCATCATAAATTCAGAGCGGAGAAAGTAAAGTGCAAATCTTGTGTTGTCATCACCTTCCTCGCTTCACTGATTTTAAGTGGAACTGTGTGAACTTTGTTGTTGTTGACTTTGAGGAGGCAACATTTAACTGTTTTCTTTTATTTTCCTCCGATGACCTTGCCTTCTCAAAAAGGTGGTTTCGCTTCCTCTTTGTGATTGTTGTCAACTTTTAAGTGTGCTTTCAAGGAAAATAGAACGGAGTCCTCCTGCAATTTCATTGCTTTTTGGGTATGTATTTATTTTTCTGATGGATCTTTCTTCAACATAGAGTAATCCTAAGAAATTCATATGAAATGAAAACAATTTTGTGTTCACGGTTATGGTTCATCGGTTCCATTCTTCACTCATCTTGCTACAGAGCCTTACCCAAATTGTCAGTCTTGTGAAAAAAAACTCTGAGATCCTTTGTTGTCTCTTGTTGTAATAACAGTACTGAAATTGTAGCAAAATGATCTTTTGACTTTTGCCATGCACGAAACGAAAACCTTTTGCAATCTTGTTCATTAAATGATTCGGGTTTTTCTTCTCGGCTCTTCTGGCTAGCTCGTCAAGAAATTATTAATGTATGTTGACGGTGACGGTGAAGTAATTCTTGTAAAAATATTTCGAGTTCGGTGGTGGCCCATCTCGTCATATTTTTTCAACGAAAGGCTTAACACATTTTTTTCTGCGTGTTCCTCCTGACAAAAGTGTAGACAGGCATGAATAACTCATATTACTTGTGTTTTTTAAGTTTCGTTTCGGTCGAGAATTTCTCATAGAATCCGAGAGGCAACCTGTAGAAATGGCCTGTTGCCATTCTTAAAGAACGTGGACAGTGGGACAACATGAACAATTTTTTTTTNGTTGACGGTGACGGTGAAGTAATTCTTGTAAAAATATTTCGAGTTCGGTGGTGGCCCATCTCGTCATATTTTTTCAACGAAAGGCTTAACACATTTTTTTCTGCGTGTTCCTCCTGACAAAAGTGTAGACAGGCATGAATAACTCATATTACTTGTGTTTTTTAAGTTTCGTTTCGGTCGAGAATTTCTCATAGAATCCGAGAGGCAACCT
Organism: Seira musarum; assembly: GCA_027743895.1. Taxonomy (NCBI): domain Eukaryota; kingdom Metazoa; phylum Arthropoda; class Collembola; order Entomobryomorpha; family Entomobryidae; genus Seira; species Seira musarum. Next base: position 10,468 of record JAHZMX010002168.1, on the reverse strand, counting down.
GTAGAAATGGCCTGTTGCCATTCTTAAAGAACGTGGACAGTGGGACAACATGAACAATTTTTTTTTTTGAAGCGGAATGGCATTGCCCATATTTCTAAGTCCAATCCTCTGTCACATGAAGAAGACGGCAAACGAGGTCGTATTTTTTATGCATAGTCCATTCCTATCCACTGTCCACTAAACAAAAAAAAGAACTTGGTCTTTAGAAAAAAAAATTGCCCGACCACCGAAGGAGTAAGTATGAAGGAATAATATTTGGTGTTGTGAAAAGACAAAGAAAATGGTTTCATACATTCACACTGCCCAAGAACTTCAACTTCCTTTTCTTGTCAATGAAATGAATGGACATGGCATAAGAGACAGGCAAAAAAATATCAAGTGTGGCATGGACATGGTCTGGCCTGGCCTGTGCCATTGAAATCTCGTCAATCTTTTCTCTGTCAGTCAGCCACGGCCACAGTCCTGTATCCATCTAAACTTTTAAAATGTTTTTATTTTTTGTGAAGGACATTTCATAGAAAAAAAAGACGAAGTGAGGAAAGGGCGACACTTTGAAAGATGGACAGACTTTAAAAACATTTTATTATGCATATTGGTATAAGGGAATCACTTTTTTATTGTGCCATTCATTCCACCCATTCATTTTTTAAATGGTTGACTAGACTGAAGAATGGGAATCACTGAACCGCAACTAATTCCTTCATGTACATCAACATATTTTCCCATTCATTCCCAATGACTCCTTTAACGATCACCCGACTACACAGTCAGGCCAGGCCAGGTACATATTTTACGGGACTTTCATTATTAAAAATGATAATGATGATCGTTGTAATTGTTATCATGCTCATCCAAATTCTTATCAGGGAACATTTCCTAATGTCCTCTTTGCTTTTATCAAACCGGTAGTTTCCTTTTGAATTTTGAAAATTTTTTAAAAAAGGTAGGGTCTAATTTTTTCTCCATAAATTATCGCTCACCAGCAGCATCATGTATTTTTTACAGTAGATCATGGACGTTGTTGGCCCATTATTATAAAAAGTAAACCTATTTTCTTCTCATGATAATGTCCTGACTCCGTTATGCCTAAATATTTATTGAGGAAATCCAGTGGAAGTAAGTGGCAGTGCCGGCATGGGAAAAGGAGGCATTTTTATACACTCTCACAAGGGAGAATAAAAACAAAGTGCGAGCGGGTTTCCCCTCTTTTTTTTGTTTGTTCCAGTGTGCTACATTCACATTCCCTTTAGTTAAGTAATGTGAATTGTGAGGTGGAATGCATTCACTTCTTGTCTGTGTCGGTGGTGGTTATGACGGTGGTATACAATATTCTACTCTACTTGTTGCACGTCTACCTATTTACTACCTCTTTACCTTTCAGTGGAAGATTAGTCTAATGTGGAGGAAGAAGTTTTAAAAACAAGAAGAAAAAAAGGATCTCTTCAAAAAATATTCTTTCATACAAGCGCTTTTTTATTGTTTTCTTACCGGCCCATTCGCTGAAGAAAAGAAAGAAAAGACTGGACGAGTCAGTCGACTTTGGTATTTGGCACTTCTGTTTTTAGAAAAAAAGAGCTAGCTTTTTAACCTACTCAAGCGCTGGAATGGTTAGCTTAGGTCATTTTTTTTTCAAAGATCATCTTCGTCATCATCATGATCTTCTAGAAAATCATTTTCAAAGAATAAACCTGTGTGAGTCTCAAGGCATACTTGTTTTTACTCATTCTTTCGTGAATGAATCAACTTGACTGGAAATGATGATTGTCGGGAAGAAAAAGAAGGAAAAAAATAGAGACAAGGGGAAAGAAGTGGGAATGATAAAAGGTCGTTTGTATATTTGGTTTAAGCTATGCTATATATAATTCCTTTGAGATAAAAAGGAATGATGAACATTTTTATAGGGCATCTCACTCATCTCATCTTTTGCTCCTGCTCGACTCGACGGTATGCCATAGTCAATGTTTCTTTGTATGAAACTGCAATTGCTATTGCTGATGTTGTTGGATGATGGAGGAAAAAAATGGATTTCCATTACTTTGCTTTTTCATACCTTTCGTTCCAAGAAAAAAAGAATGGAGTGGTAGTCGAGTCGTGGCAGAAAAAGAAAAGGAGCTCTCTCTTTGAGTCTCTGTCTGTTACTGTTGGTATGTGGCCTGGCCTGGAGAAGACCGTCGTGATTTTTTATGAGTTTCCCTTTGTTGACATAGTCATGGACGGATGGTCATGCAATGCGATGCATTCACAATGGTTTTCTGGATGGATGAATCCTTATTTTCGCTCACTGTAATCATAATTTCCAAATAAAGCACAATAGCTACACGGGGTTCCCTTTTTATTCTTCGTCGTCAGTCGGAACAAGAAGGCCTTAAGAAAAACGCTTTAGCATTTGAATGGAGTGAGAGGGTGAGAATGAGGATGATGAAGGAATTCTTTCTTTTCTGCCGTTATGTTTGGGTACCTGCGCTAGGAATTTTTTAAAGTAATGAGTTGGTATGCTATCTATGCAGATGAAGAGGAACGAGGATATGAAATCATGGTGTTAACTACTGCTAATTATCCTGATTATGATGATGGTCATCTGAATTTATGAAATCAATTATTCTCCTGCAATGCAATTGGAATTTAAAAGCACATTTTTATGAGATTCGACTCGACTAGAGAGGGAAAAGAATAGTGATGTAGTTTTTTAATGGGGTGGGCTTACTACTAATGGACCTTCATTATTGTAAATCTTGTTTACATGCTTTAAGCATTTTAAAAGAACATTGCTATTGCTGCTTCTTCGATAAAGAGGAAAAGAAAATATGTTTGTGCCTTTCTGTCCTCTTTTATCTTTCCTGGAGACTTGTTCGACACAAATAATGGAGATGGGAAATGAATGGGACAATTTGTAATGATCATCTTTGAACAGAGGAAAGAAAGAGATTAGAGATCAGTCTTGAGACTTGAGACATTTTTATGGGGAAAATCGCTGGAAGGAATCAGAACTGGAAGAAAACTGTCGGTGTTTCAATCTTGGATTACTTATGAACAAGCAAGCAATAGATACGATTTTTATAAAAACTTGCAAAGATCACATGTGATCATGATCATGAAGGGTTTCAGAAAAAAAATGAAACACGTCAAACTTTAAAAGGAAGAAAGCTTAGGTTTCAAAAGATAAATTGGTAGTGTACCTGGAAAAAAGGCGATGCCAATGCCAGGCCAGGTAAAGAAAAAGGTTCGGTGGAGGTCGGTTCAGTGAACGAAAAAAATATTTGATACATTTCTGGATTACATGGATGCATTCCTTCATACGAATGATTTTGGGAGGGCACACACAACATCACAGCGATAAAACATAATTTTTTGAAATTGGGGTGAAGATCTGGTGTTCATGTAGAGAATAGGGACTGTTCTTCTTCTTCCTGGAACAAAATTCAATCTAATTTTTTAAAAAGATCTCCTCTGGAGCCGAGTTAATGAATGCATTTTTAAGGCTTTTAGGCAAAATCAAGCTTAACTCGCTAATCACATAGGAATAAAAAAAAACCTTTGGGTTCACTGCCTTCCTGGGGCATTCTACATGGAAGTCTCTGAAAAGGCATTTCTATCAATAATGCCCAAAGGAAGATAGATGTTCATCATTCCATTCCATTGCTTCTTGCTCTGCTCTATACCGCTAATTATTAGATTGAGCCTTTTCCTCTGGAGACTGATAAGATAGACTTGTTCAAAAAACACTTGCACTCACTCACTCATCGATTATCATCATCATTTTATCTCTCTGTATCACTATCACTTGTTGGCTGGATGATTATGATGATGATGGGCGGATATTGAATTTTATGAAAAGGCTTTTTAAAGACATTCAGACGAAGGATGAAAGTCAAAGCACCGTTATTCCTGACTTTTAATTGTTAAGTAAATATTAATTCATACCCACAAAATTCATTTTTCTGAAAGCGGATGTAACTTTTTAAATTCATGCGGCATCATATTTTGGAGGTTTAAAAGGCCATTTTAATGAACATGAAGGAAAAGATGAAGGTCAAAGTTAAATGCACTCTGAGAGCAACATTTAACTTCTGATTTTAAAGCGCGAATCTTGTCGATCCCAAGTTTCTTTGTTCATTCCTTCTCATTTTGATTTCTCTGAAGTGCGCCTTGCCTGAATTTGATATTCCGGCCATGTCCGTCAGGCAGGGCATGTCTGTCCGCACAATTTGATTTGGTTTGGGGAAGAAAGCATGGAAGATTNACTTCTGCTTTTAAAGCGCGAATCTTGTCAATCGCAAGTTTCTTTGTTCATTCATTCTCATTTTGATTTCTCTGAAGTGCGCCTTGCCTGAATTTGATATTCCGGCCATGTCCGTCAGGCAGGGCATGTCTGTCCGCACAATTTGATTTGGTTTGGGGAAGAAAGCATGGAAGGTTTTTTGGAAAGTTCACGTCCACCCGTAGTACTTCTTGTACAAAAGATTTTGTCCCAGTCAGACTCATCATATTTTTTTGTTTGTATCTTATATTGTGTTGAAGTTGAAGCATCAACTTGTGTCTTCGTCATCAGTTTTCATTTCATTGAATTGAACCTCATCGCGTTCACATTAACTATGGCGCTCGTACTTACTCCAGTGTTTTTTGTGTGGTATCCTCTCCCCGTTGAGGACCTTCTTCGATTAGATTTCAAAAGCCGATTTAGAATTCCCCGTACAGTTAACTCTCAATTAAACCCTTCGATTGTTTAAGAAAATAAAGTATTTAAATGGTCTTTAAACAACTCAAATTGAAAAGATTGTGAAAAATAACGGGATTTAGTCTGAGGGCATCGCTTCGTCTATTCTAATTAGGTTAAAGATAAGCCATTTCCGTTGAAAATCCATTACTTTTGTATCCACTTTAATTAATCTTTTGTATTTGTTCTGATTTGATTTCCAGACTGAAAAGCAGAGGAAGGAGAAACGGAACTGATTGACTGAGTGTGTTCGTGTGAAGAAGAATTTAGATTTCTCGTGTGCTGATTAATTAAACCAACCATATCATCACTCATCTTTATTTGACTCGGGCCGTGCAGTCCACGACATCATCATATCATCATCGTCATTTAGATTACTACCAATTTACCAATTCCCTTTTTTTCGTGTGTTCGAGATTTGTCATTTGTGTGTATGGCGTTTTAAAACGGGATCAATTTTGGAAGGCGTGCCGTTTCTTTTTTGTATGAATGAGCTCTATCATAAACACTTGTGAGGATCGCATAGTTGCAAACGGACGGACTTGCAGAGTCTGGTCGACCATTTCCATATGTCAAGTGGGGGGTTTGAGGACAAAGCTATGCGAACTGAGTATCCACCAGACGTTGTCACCTTCCAGCCACCGGTTCCTCATGGCAGGACCCTTGAGGTGTACAAGGAGGAGACCGTCATCGGGAACGGTAAGTCTAAACCATTTATTGCAATATTCAACGCTACTGCATGAAATTTCATATTGTTCAATTTTAACATTTTCATGTTTTTTTTTGTGTTTTGTAGGAGCATACGGTACGGTGTATAAAGCCAAAGACACAACACATCCGACAAAATATGTCGCATTGAAGAAAGTCAAAATTCCAATTAATGAGGATGGCGTACCAGTATCGATTCTCAGGGAGATAGCTCTAGTCCGTCAACTTGATAGGTTTCAACATCCAAATATCGTCCGCTTTTTGGATGTTTGCCATGGACCTAGACTTGGGAATGAACAGAATCTTCTCTTATTCCTTGTCTTTGAGTTTGTGGAAATGGACTTGGCGAAATACATCATGAGGACGAGACCTACTGGCCTTAGCTCTACACAAGTCAAGGTATTTAAAACTTAAGCCTGTGTTATCTTGTTTACAAGTTCATATCCATTGCAACTTCAAGGAATTTGAAATTAATGTGGAATGACTTTTTTTATTCCAGGACATCATGTTCCAAGTGTTGTGTGGAGTCACGATGAAACTTACCAACGTGGTACGTTGTATTTCTTACATCTTTAAAACAATCAAAATATCAAATCTAATTATGGTCTGGACTTTAATTAAATTTTTAATTTCTCTCTGAATTTTCCAGGTTGTAACTTTGTGGTACCGATCCACCAGAAGTGCTTCTGGGTGCTCCCTACGGTACCGCTGTAGACGTCTGGTCAGTAGGATGTATTTTTGCCGAATTAATACGAAGTAGACCTTTACTTCCTGGAACAAATGAAAGGGATCAATTAGAAAAAATTTTCGAGTAAGTTTGAATTAAATTTAATTTGAGTCAAAGTTAATTTGCTTGCCTGTCTAACTTTTGGCAATGTCACTCATTAAATATCTCTTTTTAAATTTACAGTTTAATAGGGACGCCTGGAGATGATGAATGGCCGCGTGAGTCGCCAATCCTGCCAACTTCATTTCAACCCCGTCCGCCAAAAAATTTAGAAATTCTTGTACCTGGTTTGGATCCGAGTGGCCTTTCACTTTTAGAACGAATGTTAGTATTTGACCACACGAAAAGGATAACTGCTCACGAAGCCCTTCGTCACCCATACTTTGAGAATCGAGTCATTCCAGAAATAGAGTTCCCTGCAATGCCTCCTCACACGATCCATATGTCAAATTTAACAACTACTGCCACACCTTCCACAAGTACTAGTGCTATGTCTTCGTCGTCCACGTCTACTCGCAGTTTGAATACCACATCGTCGTCATCGTCATCTTCTATCGTCCTCCGCTTACCTGAACGCAACCTCCACCTCCCTCGGCCCTTCGCCTAACGACTCAGGCTATTCATCTTTTTCTCGCGATATGGATAGTAGCAGTAGGAAGTAAGCAATACAATAAACGTCTTGCCTTATTTAAATTTGACATCATCATCAAGTTCATCATCATCAAAGACAATACCGAGCAATATATTATATCATATAAAGTTATATTATTCTTAAACAGTCATGCGCTTTAAGGTTATTATTACACTTTTTAGCTAGTATTCAATTTATTTAATTTAAGAACTTCAAGGGGTGTAAAACGGTTTCAATCTGGTCTGTAGGCTAAAAAAGATTTATTCATTTCACACACACACACGTTACGTTACAGTTACATTAATATAATTTTTTTATACACACAAAAAAATGAGCACTGCAGCAAAGTAGCAAAGGCCCTCAAAATAGGTGTCTTCCAAGACTGAATAAAAAAGCATAAACACAGTTAAACTAAAGGATTTAAAATAAAAATTGATGCCCTTATGTCTAAAGACTAATTAAAACTTTTTGCGTTTTACTGCATTATGCCTTAGAAAAATGAAATACCTCTATTACATACATATCCTTCCGGATTTTTTCCGATCCGATGGAGTGGTTACAACTATTAATGTCTGAGAATTTATCATGAATTTTATGGAGTTTAAATGATCATCATTTTATGATGATAATATAATATTTTCTAACTGAATATTTTTTTGTTAGCATTTATCATGGTTTTTAAAGATCATTTTTTCAGGTATTGTCAATTTTCAAAATGAACAACGAGTTAATTTTTTTGCTCTTTAAATAAAAATATATTAAGCTGATACCAACAAAAAAAAGAACTGAACTGACTAAAATAATTTTTACTACACATTTAAGTAAACATGAAAAAGGAAAATGTGGTTTGCTTTTAGGTCTTTTATCCTAAAAAAAAGTTTAGTAAGGGATGAGTCCGTTTTTTAAAAGTTCCAATTTCCATTTCAATTATAAATCCAAACCCAAACTGATTATTATTATTACAACAACGTTATTTAAACTGGTGTTTTTTTTCTCTTTTTCGAGACTATCGTCTATTGTGAGAAATTTTGTTGATTTACCGCTGTGTGGATACTGGATACTACGTGTTTTTTTGTATTTAATTATCTTTAAGTCTCTACAATCGTCAATCGCACACGCATCGTGTTAGTGTTAGAATTTAGAATATATTAGTTCATTAGAATTAGATAGTCCAATTATGTTAAAAAAAAGAACTGAACTGACTAAAATAATTTTTACTACACATTTAAGTAAACATGAAAAAGGAAAATGTGGTTTGCTTTTAGGTCTTTTATCCTAAAAAAAAAGTTTAGTAAGGGATGAGTCCGTTTTTTAAAAGTTCCAATTTCCATTTCAATTATAAATCCAAGCCCAAACTGATTATTATTATTACAACAACGTCATTTAAACTGGTGTTTTTTCTCTTTCGAGACTATCGTCTATTGTGAGAAATTTTGTTGATTTACCACTGTGTGGATACTGGATACTACGAGTTTTTTTGTATTTAATTATCTTTAAGTCTCTACAATCGTCAATCGCACACGCATCGTGTTAGTGTTAGAATATAGAAAATATTAGTTCATTAGAATTAGATAGTCCAATTATGTAGCTCCGCGTAGATTACTAAAATGGTATATTATGTAATTTAGTAATAATTTTTGTAAACTGTAAATATAGGACGTATAGTTATTATTATAAATAAGTTAGTTAAAAATGGAATTTATTATCACGTCATTATTTATTTGAGAAACCGATTTGGCTTTTTTGTACATTCAAGAGGTTTTACGAAGAAAGTTTTTTGGTGTTCGGTGTTGGTTGCTGAGTTTAATTTAAAACGTAACTTGCTTCGAGAGACAGAAGTATAAGCATTTAATGCTGGATGCTATTACATGTTATTTTGGTGTTCGAAATAAAGAAGGCTGATATGTTTTTTTCACGATTGAATTGTCAATTGTTTATGTATTAAAGAGAGTGCAAGGTTAGGAGACAAATATTTTAATTGGAATTGCAAAGCTGTATAATGTTTATAGATGGTGTATGGTCGCGCTATTAAGAAGAAACGAAAAAAAATTCAAAATTTTTTAATTCGAATTGTGGTTTATTATCGAAACAAAATATAAAGTCTTCAATATATTTGTAGTTCTTGAAATAAAAAAAATCAGAGAATTTATACACAATAACTTGAGACTGAGATTACTTTTTGATTTGCATATCTTCCTAGTAATAAAAAAATCATTTCATTGATCATTTTTGCGCAGCAGCGTTAGTTCATAATTTCATGATATTACTTAATTATTCTAAATAAACAATGCGCATTAATCATCTCATTAATTATTAATTAAGTAGAAGAGACAGGTACTTGTTACACGACATATTACTCACACACCAGAGCAAATGTGTCGCTTTGTTTCGCTTTCCTCCAACTGAATTCCTGAAATTTAGATACCTAGACGCTGCAGATGTACTTATGATTTATGAATTTCGATTGTCTCATTCATTCATCAAGACTTACAGACATCCAGTCACAATATAAAATTTAGGAAATGCGATTTATGTGCATAAGAAATATTTTTATGAATGAATTCTTTCTGTTTCCTACCTCATTTTCATAGAGATCGATATTATTTTTCCAAAATGGATTGGATGAGTCACGAGAAAAGGAAGAAATGTGGAATAAAATTAAAACTCATTGGAAGTTAATCAAAGTGCTTTTTGAGAATCTCTAATTTATGAAACTACAAAAAAATTCTAGAAACTCTTTTCGACGAAATTGCAAAAATCCATGACCTGCGACAACGACACTGGCATTTCGGTGAATAAGTATAAATGCGGACGTAAAATCCCCATCCAGTCATCAGTTTTCCTGCGGCTTACAGATGCTTACTAATAATTTATCTCTAATTTTTCATTTTATTAATCAAAATGAATCGTTTTATGAACTTTATTCCCGTTCTTGTGCTTCTCATAAGCAAACTACCTACATTTGTTTTAGGCCACGGACGTTTAATGGAACCTCCTAATCGATCTTCGATTTGGAGGTTTCCAGAGTTCAAGCACTTGAACCCTCCAGAGAACCACGATGATAACCAGCTATACTGTGGAGGCAGAGAAGTAATAAAATAATCATAAAAAATTTTACTGGAGGATTTTTGAATAAAATAACTTCTTTTTATTCCATTCCACTCCTTAGATTCAGTATGAATATAACGGTGGGAAATGTGGAGTTTGTGGAGATGAATACAACGAAACGGTCCCACGAGCAAATGAAGATGGTGGCGAATTTTACAGAGGAATTATTGTTCGCGGATATTACAGCGGACAACTTTTACCTGTCGAAGTTGAACTGACGACAAATCACAAAGGCTACTTTGAATTCCGTCTTTGTGCGGAGGATGATAGGAATTCCCATTTGGAACAGGAATGCTATGACAAACACCTCTTGAAACTGGCAGATGGATCTGGAACAAAGTTCCCCGTTCCCGTGGTTGAAGATTATGCTGAAGGTGAATATAACGTCTCGTATTACGCTAAATACAATCTGAGACTACCAAAAGGAGTTACTTGCAAGCACTGCGTACTTCAGTGGCACTACAGGACTGGCAATAGCTGGGGTGAGTGTGAAGATGGTAGTGGGGCATTGGGCTGTGGAAATCAAGAGATCTTTAGGGGATGTAGCGACATTATCATTTATCCAAAGGGGGAGAAAAAT
>JAHZMX010002166.1:6938-28625 GCA_027743895.1 Seira musarum | reverse complement strand
ATCCTGCCGCTATAATTACATATCCGCTACAACGATTTACGCTATATCAAAGGGCTCGCTCATTTAAAATGCATTGAGCCATTTTTGGGCGACAGAACTTGCTCCGTAATAATGATTATTCCGTAATATCCATTTCCTTTTTTATTTGCTTTGATTTTGTTACTCTTGTATTGTTTTTCTTGCGTTGTTGCGAAATGTTGAAATAAAATTGCTGTATAGTCTTTCCGTAATATCAAGCTTCGACTGTAAGTAATAAAAGCAACGCAATTAATCTTAAATAACAAAACTTAAACTGAAACGAACGACATGACATTTCATATGCAAACTGTGAAAGTTCGCCTTTCATCGGTTTCTTTAATGTGTATCCAAATCCAAACAAAATAGAAAGTGTACATGTATTTATAATTAATAGCAAAATCAACATTTTTATTACAAAGTTTCCATTGACTTTATTCTTTTGTCAAACGTGTTCAATTATGCAGTTGGAGACCCTTGATTTAGGATATAGTTTACATCTTTACCAGCATTCGTTACTGAATACTTATAAATACGTTAACGGCACAGTTTTAAAATCGGATATTGTAAATACTTACATGTAAGGAAAAACTAGAGCATCACATGTCGTTAATTTATTAGAACGGTGAATGTCGAAGAAACGATGAAATCATTCGATTTTTGTTCCATCAACATCATACCTCGTATAACTAGAGCCAGCTAGTTGAAGAAAATGGATATATTCCCGTCAGGGTGAAAGAAGTATCACGCTAGATGTAGAGGAGGTGAAGAATAACGGAGCCAAACCATGTGATGCTTAGTTTTCTACCAAAACTGCTAGCTTTTTCTTTCAGTCATACCATGCTTCAACTTTCAATTCACCCTTTTTGTTCGCAAACCTACAACTTTCTGCGGTGCTAGTAAAAGTCGCAGGCAAAAAATCTCAGCTTATTTCATCATTTCCCTTTGGAACTGAACAATGTCACACATCGCCCCATTTGTTATTGTCCCAGGGATTGTGTATCGATAGGTAGGCTGAGGGCAAAAAGTGAAAGCTGTTTAGGTATGCTTTGATTTATCTTACTCTGGCCTTATTTTCGTCAAGAATCCCGGCAAATGACGTTTTTGAAATTTTTTTTACATGAAAACACCATCGTCTTAACTTTTTAGCATTCCTTTAGACTATCCTTACTTTACTTTACTCCGCTCTCATCTCATCATCAAACAAAAACTTTTTTGTGCATATTGAGCTGTCATTGTCATTTCACCGCTCTGCATCTCACATCTTCAGAAGAGGTATGCGTGTTCATCATAATATCTTTATTATGCGGAATAGACTAGAAGAACACCGAAGAATTTCAAAGTCTATATCATCTACATTATATTTTTTATACATGTCAGTGAGAGAAGGGGACGGATGATAGAAAATGGGCTTTCTCCTGTTCCCTGTTTTTTTTATCTCAAGCCTTTTTGCATCTGACGTTTGAATGACAGCATTTAAAATAGTTTTCCCTTTAGTGCAACTGCCTAAGCTTATTTATAACTTTATAATCATTCGAGTCCTGGTTCAAACTCTTCGTGGGGAGTATAATGCTTCAGAATAAAGTGTAATCACCTATTTGTCAACTTTCCACATATGCAAATTCATCTCAAGCTGTTCATTTCATTTTCAGAGTTCGAGTCATCATCATGAACCCTCATCTTCATAAGTAAAGAAAAAACTTTTTATGCTACTGAAATACAAATCACCGGAAGCATCATTCCAACAAAGAGTATGTGTCATCTTCATTAAAAGTTATATGTGTACCGGATGCAGCAAATGAAATGCCCTATTTCCTGAAGAAAAGAATGAAGCAAATATTAAATTGTAGCAGAAAAAAAATTATTTTACCTTCGAGCTGGCCATTCTGTCTCTGTGGAGGCTGGAGCTGAAGCACTTCTTCCACTGAAAACTGGAATTTCCAGGTTTTTCGATGGTGCAAGTGGATTAGGTGGACTCGGGGAAAACTTGAGAGTTACAGGACGACCGCTTTTATACCCGTAATCTGGAAACACAAAAAAGAGAGAGGAAGAAGACATGCATTTGTTCATTCATAAAACAGGCAATTTCAATTGTGTTCATTCCTAGTCTCGCCTCAGCTTAAGTGTTATCTTTGCTCATCATCACATCACACTCGAGACTCGACTCATACCAGAGATTTACTGTAATACTTGTAGCATTAAGAGAGCTATTGTGCGTCAATGAACTTCACTCTAGACTTCCAATTCAAGAAGGGGCCAAGTTTAAAATTTTCAATCAATATGTATCGCTTGAGAAAATATATGAGCATGTTTCTTTCCCTAGAGGATCATCCATAATGCAAAATCTAAATCCTGCTGGATGAGTGTAGGTTGTGCTAACGTCACAGATCGAAAATTGGATTTCTTTTGTGCCTTGAAAAAAGTAATGCAAATGTCGATACCAGAAATACCTGCTTTCTCCACCATCGTATTCGTGAAAAGTGCAAAAGCTGAGTCAAGACAGGAAAAAAATGCATAAGATATAAATAGTTCATGAGGGAAAACTACCGTAATTTATTTTCATAAATATCAAATCACGTCATAAACTTTCTCCCTCGACATAAATTTTTCCTGTTGTCCATAATACTTTATTGCTTGCTTAGCAAAAGGGATTTTCAAGAGGTTCCCATTCTTTAATTACAGGAAGCTCAGGAGGTACGCAATATCGAATGTAATTACCTAAGACAAAACCGCTCAGATCGAAAATTGGATTTCTTTTGTGCCTTGAAAAAAGTAATGCAAATGTCGATACCAGCAATACCTGCTTTCTCCACCATCGTATTCGTGAAAAGTGCAAAAGCTGAGTCAAGACAGGAAAAAAATGCATAGGATATAAATAGTTCATGAGGGAAAACTACCGTAATTTATTTTCATAAATCACGTCATAAACTTTCTCCCTCGACATAAATTTTCCTGTTGGCCGTAATACTTTATTGCTTGCTTAGCAAAAGGGATTTTCAAGAGGTTTCCATTCTTTAATTACAGGAAGCTCAAGAGGTACGCAGTATCGAATCTAATTAAGACAAAACCGCTTTCACTTTCTTCTTTTCTTTTTGTTCTCAAACGAACGAGTCTACCCTTAATTACTGTTGGTGAAAAGAGCACATTCTGCTGATTCGGCAAAGTCTTTAGGCTTTTAACTTAAATCAAGTTCCGTTTTTTATAGTAAAAAAATCATCGTTCGTTAAGTAAGTAAAAAATCAGTGAGGTCATAGGAAAAAGGAACACACGCGTTGGATTTCAGACTTTATTGAAGTCTACATAGCTATGCCACTACAAAGTAGGTAATATTTGCATTTCCAAAATTGCCTTTGATCTGTCCTGATACATCAAAGAACTGGATAAAAAGATGCTTACAGTCGTTGACGGTCGTCGAGCGTCGTTTCCTCATTTGAACTTGTCCAGTGTTTGATCCAGGAACACCGCCACTGTTACTGCCAGAGGTTGTAGGAGGACTTGCACTACTCGGTGGTTGATGAACCGTTTGCTGATGCTGAATCTGCTTTTGGTGGATCTTCTGATGGTGATGGCTACTCCCATGATGGTGATGATGATGGTAGTGAGAATGATGATGTGAATATTGCTGATGAGACAAATGGGAATGTGAATGGTAATGTGGTTGTTGTGGCTGGCCTTGTTGTTGTTGTTGCTGTTGCAGTTGATGAAGAGAACTCCGAAAATGCGGGTGAGCTATTTGCTGCTGCTGTTGTTGTAGCAGAGATGAATTATGGATGTTTCCATGATTGAGTCCAAGACAAGAAGTAGAATGGAAGCTTGAGTTACTGGTACTACTTCCTCCGGATGGTGTTAGAGGTAGAGGGCTACAACTCCGGTAAATTCCTCTGCTCCCTGGGCTTGCAAATGGAGAAGGTGAGGAGGGGCTAGGTACAAGCACCTGTCCCCCTGGGACTAGGGCCACTCCAACGCCTATCCCCACTGCAGCTTGAGCAGTGGCTGTTGCTGCTGCGATGCTACCAAAACCTATCCGAGATGTGGATGTTGATGTCGATGCGTCCCTATAATCTTGCATCATTGTCGACGCAGTCGATCCTGGAAATGAGGTTGAGAGGATTGTGGAGTGTGTCCCCGGCTCCTCATCAATATCCTCGTAAGTCGTCTCCATCGCTGATGCTGCCGATGAGGGAGCAACGTTTTCATCAGGGTCGTCTGATGATGTCACTTGGATCCAAAGCCTAGGCTTCATTGAAATCTTTTTTGATGACATTTGTACAAATGTAAAAAAGACTTTCTCCGAAAGTTGGTAAGTATTAATCAACAGTAATTATCCCATTGAGGGTTTTAATGATTGTCGTGTCGCAAATTGGTACAATGGTTATAGCTGGCATTTAACATAAAAGCTCGTCTCTTACTCGGTTAGACTACCTTACTCACTTCACAGAGATTATTTTAACCTTGGGTAGCTACCTTATAAGCTCGACTACCAGACAGGAGCGTTTACATTAAAAATAGAATGCTATCAAGCACGATATAGAAATTCAAACCAATCCTAATTTAATTCCAGTGAAAAGTCTCCACGTGAAAGTACACAAACTTTAATCCTGAAAAGGGTTCCAGTGTAAGCACGCGTACGATACAGAAAAAAGAAAGTAGAATATCAAGTCACTCAGCGCCCGTTTCGATTTCATACTCTTGTGAGCATAGGTATATTTTATCTGGTTTTCGTTTGCGTTACTGCTATCTGCTGCTTGTCTTACAGGTTTCACCGGTTCCTTTTATTTATTCAACAGTCATCGGATTAGCAGCTCACTAGTAGCTGTACATATTATGCTTTCTCCATGAAAAACGAGACACTCTCTTGCATGAACACCTTCTTCTTGTCGTACACATGTACTTAAGCCTATTTTAGCTGCTTAAGGTATGTTCGTTGAATACATAAAAAGACTTTTTCCACGAAAATTTGTGAAGGATGATGGTTTCGAGTCGTACCGTAAGTAGAAGCAACGAATTTTTACTTCAGTCGTAATCAAATTGTCAGATGCACAGAAAAGATGTCAATCCTATTTGAATTCTGTGAAAGGAAAAGTTCTCGAAGGTAGAAAATTTATTTACAGAATTCCGAGTATTTTGATTATGTTTAATTTTTATTCAGTAACTTTTATAGGGAGAATAATGCACAGGATATGTGTCTCACGTATAAGGTTACTGATAAGTAATTTCCGGCATGACGCGTAAAGTTCTTTTTTGCATTCTCATTTCTCTCTCAAGTTCTTTTATTTTTCTTTGAATGAGCCGGATACAGTTATGGAATTAGAAATATGTTTTCCTTTGCGAATGTGCTTCAGTGTAATCAACTAGCCTCAGATGCACAATTTCACTGATTGCAAATGGACTTTAATTTTTTTCATTTATTTTTAATAACCCTGAGTCCAGTTTCAGAGTAGAACATATTCATTTACACTTGGTCACGTAAGTAGAATGGTGCACACTTCACGAAAATACTGAGACCTTAAAAAGTCCACACATTAAAAAGTTTTTTTTTCATCGAAGCACTGAACCAATGTTAGTTAANAGCCTCAGATGCACAATTTCACTGATTGCAAATGGACTTTAATTTTTTTCATTTATTTTTAATAACCCTGAGTCCAGTTTCAGAGTAGAACATATTCATTTACACTTGGTCACGTAAGTAGAATGGTGCACACTTCACGAAAATACTGAGACCTTAAAAAGTCCACACATTAAAAAGTTTTTTTTTCATCGAAGCACTGAACCAATGTTAGTTAAAATGTGTGAAACGAATTTTAAGTCGGGGAAAAATATCTCATAAAATCATAGAATACCACTGGCTTTGGTATTCCCCATTTAAATTATTCAACATTGTTTCGTTAACTTGCCAGAGTATATAGTACACTTACAAAAAATACATAAAAAGTCGTAAGTCTGGACTCAACTTCAAGCATTTAGCTCAAAGTAAAAGATGGGGGTAGAGAGTAGTGGAGCATTTCTAGAAAATTGAACAAGTTTTAAGTAAGAAGAAAATTTTCTGCTGTGGTCGTCTCTTTCTCTTGGCCCATGTGGCTCGAGGGTGAAAAAAATAAGTTCGTTCTTCCAGTAGTCGTGGTTTAAGTAATAAGCGCGTGGAATAGCTGAAACCAGACCAACTCTCTTTCTGGTCCTGGTCGTGCTCGCATGTGTAAATAAGATGATGAGAATAGTTATATTATCCCGCGCGTCTTCCTTTTCTTCCACTCCAACAGTATTAGTTTAATAGGTCGTCGGAGAAAATTAGATGAGTCAGTCCGGAATTCTCCTTAAAGAGTTGAAATTCCTGAGGATTTTTAGCAGATGTTACATTTCAACTTTGAGTAAAAACATCCTTTTAAGAAAACATCAAATCACCGACGAGATTGAGATGAATATAAGGGGATATAATATGTTTTTTTATGTCATTTTGGTCGTTGTCGAGTTGTCAATTTCTTGTAAAGATTGATTCATCATTTGCAATTCAATCAAAATCTTCTTGAAGTCGATTGATAAATGAAGTTGTAAGAACAGCGTCTGTAAAAAAAACATAAAAAAAAACAAAGTTTACAATCAGTTTGCCTTTTGCATAACGGTACATTTCTTTCACCAGTCTGAAAGCTGTGATGACGATGTCGCTTCAAGGGATACGTTTTGATTTATTAAAGAGCTTTTGATGTAGTCAGGAAAAGAAAAGTGATAGGGAAATGTTTACTAAAGTCGAGCCAGTGTAAAAGCTGAGATGTCAAGTCTGTGTGTTTTTTCAACCATGTTATTTTAATATGGCAAGGAAATATTCTCCGTAAATTAGTAAATATTTGCTTACTCAGAGACCAACTTATTTTCGTAAGTACGCACGTGGAAATGTTTTAAAGATTACCACTTTTCAAATGCATAATCTTCATCATATATTTCCATCTTATTTAATATTGAGTCTAGCAGATTGACATTTTGCCGAGAAGCATAAGTACGTCAGAACGGTTTGAGGTAAAGTTCGCACCTTTGTTGCTTTCTTAACAGGTGGGATTCGCGTCATCAATGTTTTGAACAAGAAAGGGGAAATGAACGACTGTTTTGGAACAAAATTGTGTTTGTAGTTTGTTGTTATGTTATGCACAGCTCACAACCCTCGCGGTTCATGTGGCTGGAGGCAATTTTCTTTCAAAATACTGGAGTTTTACGTGATGCCGGCTTTGTTTGCTGTTGCCTTTACAAATATAAAAAACTATGTTTTGTCTGTTTTCTCTTTTCTTCAAAAAAAGTGGAAAGGGCTCACTACTGGATATGTCATTCGCACGCATGAGCGACAGTGTGCTTTTGGAAGAAGCACCTAAAAATAATTGGCAGATTTGCAAGATTCCTTTGTGCATTCATTTTAGTGGAAAAATAAACGAAAATGGGCTATTTTGTGCTGCGCATTTCTAAAATTATGAGAAAAGCATAAAGCTGAAGGACTATCATATTTCCGATATTCATCTTATCGACTCTAGAAAATACGAAGAAGAATCTCGTATACATTGGATCCATAAAAATAGGAAGTCTGATCGTGAATGATCGATCATCATGTTTCAAGAGAGTCTTTAAGAATGAGAAATCCTCTTTATTTTCCAATTATGTGTCATATCATTCACATTCTATTGTGTATTAAACGAAGCATTTCGAAAAGTGTCTACGGAAAATTTTTGATAACAATGAGGGAAGATGTTCTCCAATTTTTACAGAAGTCCTTTAGAAGGACTTCGACTATGAATATGAACAGTAAAATGGCAAGTGTCCTTATCGCGTGCATACCCAAGTATTTTGGGCAGACGTGTAAACAATGCAGTGGAGGTAACGGTAACACAAGTGTATGTACATGTGAAAATTGTGGAAACGAAAAGAGGAAATTTTATTTGTACTAGGCTTCCAGTAAATATTCTGTAGGTTGTCATCGTCAAACGCTTTTGGCATGGAGGATCACAAATTGAACATAAAAATATAAAATAAGATTGGGAAAACTCATGGAATAATATCAGATTCACGATGTGTTCCTTCACAATTTCATCAAATTCGCACTTCAACACTTCAAGGAGAAACTGGTACAGAATAGGATACAAAATAGGATAACATTTTGGTTTCATACCTAACTTTCCGTCTAGTACAAGTTTCTCTATTCAGTTTTTGAAGAAGTAATTTCTAAGTATTTCTCTAATATGCACAAGCATGTTGTATCAATATCAGAGCGTAAACAGTAATTAATGTTAAGAAGTGACTGCTTTATAAAACAAACAACGTGCGTGTCTAGCTAGATGAATCCTTATTGGTGTAAGGTCGCTGGACTTAAAAAAAATTAGAGGGTTTTGGCCATTACCCTCTTGTCTGGTGGGTAGGTATGCAAAACCCCGTTAATTAAGAAGGGCACGTGTGCATTGTTTTACATTTTCAATCTATATGAAAATTCTCTTGATACTTTTATCATTGCCGTAATTCATGTGATTCATTTGATATACATAACTCTCACAACAGTCATCCGTTACAATTCACTTTTCAAGTCCATTTTAACCTAACGTCTTCGCTGAAAGAAATAAAAGTCGTTGGAAACAGAAAAGTCTCAACTCAACCAAATGTACATTGGAAACTGGTTGTTAACAATTACTTTCTTCACAACAGAGCATGCGAGGCTGAGACTATGACTCGAAACGAATATCAAAGAAATAAGTAAGTACTTACTTACTTAGACATCATCATCTTCAACAAAATGGTACTTTCTCTCTCCTCCCCAAATTTTCCTTTTTAACTCTCAAAACGTATTTCATTTCATCTTTTGATTTCACGAAATAATATGTTTATGATTTAGAAAATAGATACATACATTTTCAGGCTTTTTTGATGAAAAAGTTGAGTAAGAAATGAGAAGGATATATTTTCATGACTTTTCCTTCTTTTTCTTTCTCCGTTGTTACTCAGATAGTGTTTTTTCCTAAAAATGGAATGGAATTCGTTTTCTCGAAGCTGATTTTCTTCTTCAAGTCAATAATAGGTTTTCACAATGGCAAGGAAAATGGAGCATTTAGTTGTAGATGTAGTTGTAGAAAAGTATGGACTTACATAGGTATACATAACTTTCGGTAAAAAATAAGAGCCTTCATCGCATCAGCGTTCGTTCTCGTTATGAAATGAAGTAACTTCGTTTTTGAGATGTCGAAGAAAAAAAAGAGCACAGGAAAAAGCTAATAATATGACTATGACTCTCGTACTGTCACGTTTTCATGTGTATGTCGTGTTCAAGTCGTGTTCTACCCTTTTAACTGATCTTTAAGAATTAAAATGGAAAAACTCTCGCGCTGTGCTACTCTACTCTACTCGCTCTTTCACTCGTCTTCAATTTTTGCTTTCACAATTTACATTCACACTCGAAGCTTCAAGTCGGCGATAGATAGAAGGGAAACGTAAGGCGGAAAGGCTTGCATAATTATTTTACTCTTGAACTTTTCAAAAATAAGAGGTAGGCAATGACAATGATACATTTTACCGGAATGAGAGAGAATGCCTTTTTCATCACAGACTAATTTATATTTTTGACATTTTCCAGAGAACGATGGAGCTCATTAGAAATTGCTTTGAATTTATGCAAATGTAGAGCTGTAGTGAAGCAGAGTATTGTTCTTTCCATTTACTTCATTTTCACTCCCCGCCCACCCACTGCGTCATAGCCTGTATAATGGAGAGCGGAAATACGACTTTTTAAAAAATCACTTTTAGAATCCCTGAGCTCTTAAACCTCTTTAAAATCTTAGGCTTTAACAATGACATTCATTCATATAGGCAAGGCTACATTTGAATGTATAGATTTTTATTTACTAATAGCGTTATATGGTGTTTTACCTTTTTATTTAAACGACACGCCAGAGAAATATTACTATACAACGCCGTATGTAGTTCCTCTATTGTACATTCCCAGAAAAATTTGAATGCAAGCACATATTTTTATTATTATTTTTTTGTCGTAAAAACGGTCATCGGATATGCCTTCTGATGATTACATAAATATCGGTCCTTCAGATTGTCAAACATCTTTTGTTTAAAATTTTATTAGATTCGTAAGCTACTCTCATAAAGCTGTACCATATTTCATGTTTCTCACCTCGTTCGTACCTTGATCAACTCATCAGGTTTACTAAAGGTATAGGTATTTGCACAAACCTTCGATTTAACAGAAAGTTCTGTTTAAAGACAAATATTGACAATTAAATTTTTTAGCCCTTTTTCCTTTTTGAATAGAAACCAAGTAGGCAAACTATTTGAGTAAAAGATATTCCAATGAATATATAAGTCAGTTAAGGTCGAATTTTGAGTTCCTGACCTAATTTTAATTACTTGACAAACTTGACAAAGGCATTATGTATTATGAAACAAACAAAAAAACTGACAAAAATCTACAAATTAGAGCAATGTAGAACATCCATTTATGCATAAGGAAAATTTTCGATCTTGATAGACTTCTGTTAAAACACAATTATGAAATCAGCACATCAAACTCTTCCTGACCAACTTTTTTATGCACACGTAGCAATTCTCTGACATAATTTTGTTACTCGTTTGTTTGTCTAGTTTACGCAAACTTAAATACTTAATGTTTCCTTTTCGTTACATCCAAAACTCCTTTTCTATCACCTATTCTTCCCACATTACGAAACGCATGATATCCTCCAGCCACAAACTGTACAGTAAACGAATTAAATTTGCACACGAGCTGCAGAAAAAAAAGTTCTATCCACAGAAAAAAACGAAAGGAAGACTTGTGTTTTTGAATGTATGCATAGCGCAAACAAAAACTGCGAAATTCGGATTGGATAAAAAAGTGCTAAAAATATGTAAATACAAATACAAGTTAAATTACATAAAAGGTCACGGAGGAATCGGTGCGGTGAATTTGAAAAAAAGTAATGCCTCTATCTATCTATCTTGGCTGATTCGTTTACACGCTCAGTGGATCGTGATATCATCACTGGAGGGGACGTCTTCTCATACAATCTATCTATCCAATCCACATTTCAAAAAGCATTACATTTTTTTAAACATTCTCTGCATCTTGCTTTGCATACAAAACCAAATACTTATACGATGTCATGTAGTTTTTTTTAAAGGCAACATAAAATGGAAACTTTTTCTCTCTGTGTTACATTAAATTACATCCCTTCAGAAAAGAAGTAAAGTTTGGTCTCACGCTTGAATTCATTGTGAATGTGCATGGATAGGGATGAAAGGACTCCCGCTCGAGTCGCAAAATTGAAAGCGTGCACTTTCCAAATAATTTTAACGATGGGGGCAATGGAGGCCTTTGCTTCAAATATATGTACACATTTGAAGAAGAAATTCAAGCGGATTTGGCAAATTTTAAGGAAAAGAATGATACGAAGTGGAAGTGGGAACGTAAGTAGACTGATGGAAATAATATTGGCTTACCTGAGTTTACACAACTTTTAATGCATAAGCTCTGATACGACTAGAAAAAGATGTTGATTTTATATTACGCAGTTGGTTGATGTGCCTACGCATCTTCACCAAAAAGGTTGAACTTTTTTTTTGTCAGAGATTGTTCCAGTTCGAGCGTTTAACTTAACCTGGCAATGGCATTTTCAGACAGCAAGTGTCTAACCGAGGAAGTGCCTGTTACATAAAACGATAGATACCGGGGGCTAACATGATTGTGGTTTGACATTTTAGGTAGCACTTTATGCTAATGCGTTATACGACCATGTTTGTTTTAACTTTCTCCCTACCACCTGATATAATACCAAAACAGGAACCGCCGTTGCTACCTTAGTTAAACCGATAGGATTTCATTGCCTCCAGTCATACCTCACTGCATTCTTTTGATGTTTAAACAACGAAACAATCAAATATAAAGGAGAGAATATTTGATCAATCGACAGGAGATTTATTCTGAGAAGAGTAAGTAAACCACGAATGTGGCTTTTTGAAAAACAAATAAATTTGATACCCCTTCATTTCTTTCATTTGATACTCCCAGCAATATTATTAATTAGCTTTATCTATTCGTGTTACTCTAACCTTTCCCAAGTGCACAATCAGCAATTTTGAACATTTCCCCTAAACTTGTTCGGTTTGCAACAACAGCAACCACTAAGATTCACTTGTCATAATTATGCCAGAAGATAATTTATAGACCAGAGAAATCTAAAGTATCAGACTGTCTGGAGGCAAAAAGACCTCCAGAATATTTCATTCCTACGTGATCGCGAAAGCAATAAATTCATTTGAAAATTCTCAGATTTTATATGAATCACTGAGAATTGCTTTTGTCGAAAGCATATTTCTCTAGAAAATATTACGAAAGTAAAGATGTAATAATAATAATACATGAAGTGCTTTTCAGAACAAAGTACACCACTAAAAGACGACGAGTGTCATTGAATGAATTAAAGAAGACTTGATGATGATAATAATACTTGTGTCTCCATGATTCGTTTTGACGATCCATTATCGCCTTACTCATCTTTTTGGTTCATCTATGGTTCAAGAGGGTTTGAGCTGTGCGTGATTCATCATATAAGTATACCACTTAACAAAACTAAATATAACTTTTAAGAGAAGTACTACTATGTACTGTTTTTGTTTATAAAAGTTTTCAAGTAAAGACGAATTTTGAGTACATTTAAATGTCAGAGGTTTACTTGGATGGATGCAAAGGCTTTACAGTAAATGCAATTTAATGCTGCTGCTACTGCTACTTGTTGTTTGTGGTTGCAGTGGTTTTGGAAAGGAAATAAGGAAGACGACACAAATGCATGACTTTTTTACAAAATGAACGCTGATAAAAACGCATTTCTCTACAGATTTAACGTAAACAGAATAAAAAACCATTTATTAAGCCAAATAAAAGCTACACATATTCCTAATTTAATTGCGTAAGACAAGTCCAGTCCAGAAACGAAAATGAGGATGATCAATAGCGAGAAAATAAATGACTCATGATACTTATGTTAAGAATTAAAAATTTAGTTATGTTTTGTTGTTAAAAAACGATACACTAGCATTCAAAATCAGACCAGTCATCCTATCAGACGCACAGTGCATATGTCCGCCTCATTGATGACGGAATTAAGTTTATGTGGACATTGACTGTTTAAACATTTCAATATTTACACAATCCAATATAGACAGGGTTTTTGAATGTCGGTTAATGCGAAATTCGTTTGATCATGTTAATATTGCTGTGCGAATACGGTGCAACCAGGTAAAAATAAAATAACTCATCCTTGATCCTCATCCTCATCAAGATTTTTTTCAAACCTACTTAATCTAACGATGGGGCAACGCGCTCATTGCTGTGTGGAGTGTTTATTAAAGACGGGTGCTTTCATTGGTGCGGTAAGTGCTATTTATTCAATGATATTAATGCAATTTTCGCCCTTCATTAGTCCTCTAAATTAGGTAAATCTCTCTAAATTATAAGGGTGAACTTAATTTAATAATTCTCAATTTTATTTAATTAGCTCATGTCAGTGGCCATTCTCTGCCTATCGACTGTCGTTTTAATCTCATCAATTAACAACACGAGACATGCAAACGCGACTGAAACGGAAGTGCCTCCAACATCTTTTCCTGAAACTGACATAGTTGCACCTCAAAACAACACCAATTTTATGAACGTCATTATTCCGTCTTTGGAAAACGCAACAGATCACGTATATTCTCCATTAGGGAATCATTCAGACGAGACTGGAGAAGTTGATCCGCCAGCTCATACGCAAACCACTCCACAGCCTATTATACCTACAAGTGGAGGAATAATAGAAGAAACGATGAATGTGTCAGTTTTAACATCGTCCCCAAGCCCACCTTCTTCTTCTTCACCACCGACGTCGATGACACCAACACCATCCTCATCATTTAACACGTCAGGTTTCACCTCTGAAGAAGAAGAGAGTGACATCGACAACGACAACATCTTGAACAATAATACTAGCACTTTGGTAGCATCAACATCTTCTCTGAATGGAGCTGAAGCTAAACCTGGGAACGGATTTTTTGAGCGCCAACATGACTTGTGGAAAGACAAAACTGACACTTACATCATTCTCATGCAAGCCTCATCGGGAGTCGGAATATTTGCAGCCCTTCTCCAACTCTTCTTCTCATTTATTCTCATTTGCGGTTCGCAAAAGGTAAGGCTAGAATCCATTTTTTATGAATGAGTGAATGAATGTGTTTAGACATCCTATCTGCGTTTTTTTTGGATAGTGTAAGTGATATAGGAAATAATATCGATTTGACTTTATTCCTTCCCCCTCCAAAAAAAACTTTTTTCCTTTGTGATAAAGGGATTCCTTCAGTTTTCTTAAGTAGTTTTTTTTTCTTTTCATCGCATCTGAAGAATTTCGTTCTAGAGGAAAATCTCCCAAAATAGTTTCATTCTTCGAGAGATGGGTCCCTTCATGAAAAACTTTTTTTTAGTTAATGTGCATAACTAAATTAATCTCTTTTGTGTGTCTTCAGGACTTGAGAGATCGAACAACTCTCTGGAATCTCTCCAATTTCATCGTGTTGATCCTCTCAATCGTAATCATACTCTTGCCTTTCTCCTACAACAACGCGACTGACACTTTCAAACGAGGTTCGGTCTTTTGGAGGATGATGATCGACTCTCTTTCGCCTCAGCTTTTTTCCCAGAGAACACTTGAGATTGTATGGAACAATTTTGGAAATTTTCTCATCAAAAACTTTGCCCTCTATTATTATGTTGTGGGAATGAATTCCTTCCTTTTGTTGGCTTTTCTCATCCCTCCGTTTATTTCATGTTTGTGTCTTCCATGTAGAAGGTTGTGTTGCAAGAGGAAACAGTATGATGCGAATACTGAAAGTGATTTGATGTTATTCGAAACGGGAGGAGATCCGTTCAAGTATTATGGCTAGTCTTGTTTAGAAAATTAATTTTATTACAAAACATTTATAAGCATCTGCGTACGTACTTAATTTAAAAGACTCTTAAATGATAACCGTGAAACACGTTTTGCTTATTGCGGATTAAATATTATTGCATACTTTAATAAATAAATGAAATATTGATAGTAAGTTCTGCTGTTTTGTAATGTTCTGCTTTTTTTAATCTGAGGAAGTTACACTTCTCTTGTGATAACTAGCGCATAATTAACTCGTCTTTATATCGAATTGCCAGCGTGAACAATGGATTCTTTCGTACGTGAACAACTGCATTAACATTTGAAATATTTTTGCATTTAATTAACCTTCATTTTATTTAGATCTTGATCATACAAGCATTGTCACGCATGAACTATGAATATTTCTTTGTTTATAATTTTTTGGGTGAGAAAGCATTCAACAATGCAATGAATAAACAGATTGATGTCCTAACCCTAACCAACATACGGAGATGCGTAGTGTATTGCTAACCATTCACAACCCCAAACTTTAAGGTTTGTAAAACTTCTGGAAATCTGCAGCGATCTGTATTTACCTTAGGGTATTTGCAAAAAGATTATCTGACTTAGAAATCGCAGTAAGATATCGAATGCAACGTCTCCCACTTTATTTCACTCTAACATACTTACATATTCCACACACCTTTCAAAAAACTTTATCCTGTTTACATTCATTCGCTCAATCCAATCCCCGTGTAATGTAATGTGCAAGCTTTACTTATAGTAACCTACAAAAATTTAAAAAGCCTCATCCTTTCTAACTTTCTGCAGGCTCTATTAACCCGCGTTACAAACTTTGTGGAACTGTGAGTGAAACACTCACCTTAGATTTCCTCATGGGATGGATATTTTATCCTTCCTTTTAAAAAGATTTCCAAATATTGCACTTTTGCTATAGCCATAATAGTCCACCTATAATAAGCCAAGCCACGCACACAGCCACAATGAAACTTTTTTTTCCTTCTTTCCAGTGTCGTCCTTCTCCTTCCGCTTGGCTAGCCTTTACCTTTCTTTACTTTCCCTTTATGGGATTCGAATGGAAAACGACACGTTATCCTAAGAGATAGATTTTTTAGCTACAGTCTCGTCGGGCCTCGCTTATTCCTGTCAACTCACTCACAGAGAGTCTTCCCTTCCTTTTTCTTTCATGTCATGAACCATTACACGCTTTTATTTTACCCTTCATGGGATTTAATATCGTTTTTAAGCATTTAACCCTTGCTTGCTTGCTGGGCTGGGCAATCTACTTCTCTCATAGGCTCAATAAAATAGCGGAAATGAATAGGGCCAATAAATTCCCATCTGTCGATTACGATCTCTTTCGATGGGTGAATTTCACTCAGTGATGCAAATAAATGTGGGCCATGATCACTACTTTACCATTTTACCTTATGGTATGGCCTATTAGAAAAAAGTCAGAAAGATGTTGGTTTGGTGTTGGCTGTGAAGTGGATTCTTCCTGCCTAACCCTATCTTCTGTGTGGATACATCATTTTTTATTTGACATTGCATCGCTCTTATTTCCATTTTCAAAAAGGGATTGAACCTGTAAGACAACTTAACCCAGACTCTAAACCAGACCAGACTCTAAAACATTTAGAAAGTGAAAAAAAAACGAGAAAAGGAAGGAAGTAAATGAAAATTCATGGGATCATTCTTTCCATTATATGATGAGTTTAGAATCTAACATGCTGCGAAATAGGGAAAGACATTTCTTAGAATTCGTTAGTACTTCGTCTTTTCCTTTAAGGTACTGTGGGAAGGGAGCTTTCAGTATATCCTTTTCTAGTTCATGAATAATAACAAGCCTTTTTTCGAGCAGTTTTTTAAAGAAATGAATGAGTAATCATGATAATGTAAATGCTCATGCTTTCACAAGAGAATCAAAATGGAAGAAATTTGATGAGATGAGGATGAGAAGAACGCAGAAGTTTTTGGTGACGTACTTGGGGAGAAAAACATCGTCTGTTTTCAAAATTGTAGTACTTAAATACTAAAAGTGAGTTGCCTTAAAATTATATTCACAACAGCGTAAAAACACGTACGTACGATGGTAAGTATAATATGATGAGAAAGATAGTGCTTGGTGATGATGATCTGGATTGGACATGGTGTGTTTTAAAACGGATGTATGTACTTGAAAAGGGTAAACAATCATTTTAGCTTTATCTTCATTCTGTGAAATCCCATTTGGCGAGTTGAGTTGCGACGTACTTGTGTTTTAGAACGGATGTATGTACTTGAAAAGGGTAAACAATCATTTTAGCTTTATCTTCATTCTGTGAAATCCCATTTGGCGAGTTGAGTTGCGACGTACATAACTGAGCCTACCTACGTGTACATGTGCTCAATGTTCAATATAATTCTGGCAATTAAAGGGATTATGTTGCACTACAAAATGATACAAAAATATTTGATATAACCTACTCATGATCATGATCGGCTAATGACTTTCTCGTTGAGTAGATAAAAAGCAATGGATAAAGGGAGTGAGGATTGTAAAAAATTTAACTCTTTTAGTAGGCCTACACCATCACAGTTTGTACTTTCGAGGGGTTTTCAGTAAAACGCGAAATTAGAAATGTGAGAATGGAGCAAACTACAGACGAGCTTTGGTAAGAAGGACCCTCGCTATCATAAAATTCCATTTAAAGTAAATTGCTATTTGAACTTTTAAATGTCAAAACGAATTTTAGTGTGAACAATATAGTTCAATCTCATTTACAGAAAAAAAACTAGGAAAGCGAGATAAGATAAACAAAATAGTTTGTTACGCTGCACACACATTTACAAACTTACATGCCTTCTCATTGTAACAGAAAAGTTTGCTCTCACATAAGATAAAAATATCCACAAGAGAAAAAATCTATGACGTGGATAGTATTGTTCTTAGGAAGGTAATTTTACATTGTAAATGTTTGGGTGAAAAATTGAGTTGTTCCTGTACAGAGGTTTCACTGTATTCAGCCAAAGGGTTTGCATACATGGATACACTTCGGGTTTCATTCTCATTGCACAGATTACAATAATGTTCTAGTGACCTAGGAGTCACAGGTGAGATCTAAAGAGGCTAATGAGTCTCGAGATACAGAATGAGGTGTTTTTATAGGGACTGTGCTTATAAAGATTATTCGGGATCCTATTTAAATGATAAGTTTAGGCTGCACATGCAAGCATGTTAAAAATATATACGCATTCTATAAATGTTCTACGTCATAACTTTCCCAAAAATCTACTTTCTATGGATCACGACCAGAAGAAAAGGGAAACGGCTGTTATATCATATCAGAATGAAATGAGCAACAATATGATAATAGTGATGATGAATTTGGGCAATTCATATAACACAGAACGTATATTGCGTAAATAATATGGTTATGGGTGTTTGCAATATAGTTTCCTAGATTGAGATGCTGCTGATAATGAATGTGGACGGCTTCACCGCTCCATGGATGATTTCATGAATGGTTGGTTGGCTGCATTACAACCTCACTAATATCCAGAATGCTTTTCCCTTCTATCTTTTCTCATTTTCACTGATGAGATTAAAGATTTTCTGCTGGAGCTAGTTCTACTGGGAAAACCAAGGCCGCAAGTTAGTACAGGTCATTATGTACAATCCGGATTTGGTGTATCGTATCGTATCATATCATATCATACACCAATAGACTATTAGAAAATGTGTACATACCACTATCACTGTATAATACTTAAGTACTTTATGTTAAAGGGAGACCAGTAATTATTGCATTTCATCTCGCTGTAGGTCAAAGGTTACATCTTCCACTTGGAGTATCGTACAAAAAATTATTAAAAATTAATTCATCTTCACAAAGCTCAAGATAATAAATTCTTGGATGTACCTAAAGAACTTTCACTTGCCTTTTTGTTTATACGATCCAAAATAAAAGTACGTTAAAGCTGAACCACTGCTGATCATCACATTACATGAGTTTTTTTTTTATTAAACCATGATCCTCATTCAGGTACTTTCATTATCTTTTATAAAAGCATCTCATATCCACCACACTCATCTCAACAATAATGTAGCCTCATTTTCTCAGTCAATGTTTTATCAATGAACCAACAAGAGTAATATAATTTTTTTGTGAGTGAGCAGTAGTGATCTTTTTCCACACAGGTAATTTTACTTGAGAGCCGCCGCACATCCGCATGCAGGTGGTCTGCCTTAGCTTCCCAATATTTTTTTTCTCACAAGTGAGCTCAACAAATAGCAAATATGATAAAAGGGACTTGAATGGAAAATGACAGGAGAAACTCACAACTCACACAATCACAATCAGTAAAAAAAAGAGCGCTTTCCTCGTTTCGTTTCTGATCCGAACAAGCATTCAGCTTCACATTCACATTACGCTTCACATGTATTCACTTTCTCTGTCTTTTTTTTGGAATCATGGAAAACTCACGTAGACGTAGAAGCCACTACTACTGTGGCTGTAGCTGTAGAGAAAAGAGAAATCTTCGTGTGCACTTTGCTCTTTTATGAGCCTCCGTCTGCCAGTGCTAATGTGTCAGGAGATTGGAAGAGTAATTCTCCTTTGCTCAAATGACTTCGTTTTCTCCCACAGTGTAATTCATTTTAATAAGATATATGTAGACAGTAGACGTTCACACTTGAGACGTTTTTATATATTTTTTCTTTGCTTAGCACGCTCACTATAAGGTTTGTATTCACTATGATTGCTTCCATTCATTCATTCCTCCAGATTTTTCTTCACACGCAAAAACCACCTGTCTCACAAACGATATTAGCCAGCACACATGTTATTATTATGTCAGAACAATCAGTCTTAATTTATATTTACTCCGAAGGTATATGTGTACGTCCTGCTGACTCGGGTAAAATGGTAATAAAATTTGCGCTTGTTTCCACTTCCCAATCACAATCACTCAAGAAACGAGAGATCTCCTCCTTTTTCTATATTTTTCCTTTAGCAATTCATGAGTTTGAGTTGTTTACTTTTTTTCTGAAGACGTTGCGTTGTCCTCTCTTCTTTTCTCAACTCAACCACTTCACTTTTTCACGAAAAAGACAAAAACTTTTTTGGGGGTATTTTGTACGGAATTTAGTTAGCGAAATTGGTTGTATGTAACAGTAAATCCCGCTAAACTACTTTTTTTTCTTTCCCCATTTTATCCCTTGTTTTCTCTGAAATCATACCTTATTTGTCTTACGGTAGGACCCTTTAAGGGAGGAAAAGATGTCCTTGAGAAGCAATTGAAAATCTATGGTGGCCACACTTTCCACTTTTACTTACTTATTCCACTCCACACACAGTAACGCAACAGCAACATGTGCATACTTACTTGGGCAGGTACAATTACACCATATCAAAGGAAAACCACCACCGCCATCCAAGCGAAGCCATCACCTTTTTTCCCTGCGTCATTTACAACAGCTCAACTTTTGAAGGATTTTTTTATGAACAACAAAACAAAGCGGTCATTATAATGACACTTCTTTTACAGGGTAAACTTGGACAAATTGTGTTTGAATCCGTAGAAATACCTCGAGTTGAGAATGTATCTTCTCGTATTTCCTTCCAACATACTTATGCATACATTTCCTGTCTATCTATCCATCCATCGTTTATTTACTAATGCTGCACAGCTCACCAACAGCTAACACTCTTTTTTCCCATTGTTTTTCTCTCCATAAAACTTTTCCAATTTGCAAGTGTCAGTTGGAAACGGCAACAACAACAAGAAGAACAAAACGGCACAGAATCCGAATCCGACTTCAGCTTAGACCGTGAGGGAGAGTGTGGAGAGCACAATACGAGAGAAAATGAGTTTCTTCTTTATCCTTTAGACAATTCGCTAGATTTTGTTTGAAAACTCTGATGAATGCAGAAAAAAAAACAACAGAAGCAGTTTAGAATGACTAATGGTCTATGGCATAAGTTCTATTACACGAGTTCACTCACTCACTCACTAGTTGGGTCGGTGGAGTTTAGGAAGGATATCTTTTTTTTTACTCTCAAGTCAAGCCAAGCCACGAATAAGTGAACTTTAAAAAAGTAGAAGAGTTAAAAACAAAATTAATAAAAAAGAAGTGAAACCAGTATTAATAGTTGTATTTTCTGCTATTACTATTGCTATATTTGTTTTTTTTTTCCTTTGACTTTCTGCTTGTTTGGAGACTTTGGAGTTCACCTGCCTGCCAGGGTGGAAAGCCAAACGGAGCCAGAAGTTTCTATTACACGAGTTCACTCACTCACTCACTAGTTGGGTCGGTGGAGTTTAGGAAGGATATCTTTTTTTACTCTCAAGTCAAGCCAAGCCACGAATAAGTGAACTTTAAAAAAGTAGAAGAGTTAAAAACAAATTGATAAAAAAGAAGTGAAACCAGTATTAATAGTAGTATTTTTCTGCTATTACTATTGCTATATTTGTTTTTTCCTTTGACTTTCTGCTTGTTTGGAGACTTTGGAGTTCACCTGCCTGCCAGGGTGGAAAGCCAAACGGAGCCAGAAGGAGTAGTAGCAGTAGAACCAGGTGAAATGGAATGAATGTTGTTGCACACACACATACACACATACAATCAAAAGCACAAATGGTGGTCCTCCTCACAAAAATTTTGGGAAAGAGGAAAAAAGGGACGACAATATTTTTCTTTTAACTTTTTTTTTCTTCTTGTCAAAAACAAGTCAGCGTTGGCGATGGCAATGTGATGTGATGTGAT
>JAHZMX010002165.1:0-12518 GCA_027743895.1 Seira musarum | reverse complement strand
AGAAATATTACAAACTACGTACTTTCTTTTATACCATTTGCATTTCATAGCACAAAGTTTTCTAGAAAAAAGTTGAACTTTCTTCTTTCATCATCGGCACGATGCATGATTCAAATGTGGCTCTTTCCAATAACGAGAAGGATGGCGAAGGCGTACCAAATTGTAAAAGAAAGCATAATTAAAGGAACTGAACGAATAAGTTTGCATACGTCAATTCCATGTTTGAAGAATTCTGGTACATTGATTACTTCATTTACTTCATATTAATAAAAATGAATGTGAACATCTGTTACAAAAACATTGAATTCTGAACCAAACAAAGATGACCTCTTCCAGTCGGTCAAAACACATTTTCGTCTCGTGGCACGAGCTGTACTCAAATAACACCAATAACTCGTGTGCGACGATATGCTCTTTCTACTATTCGGATTTGACAATGTGATGTGTAATGAAAATTTCAGGTCAGGAGTCGTTGAATTTTGAAAATTGCACTTCCCAAAAACAACCTTAATTTTCACACCGAACCCATTCCAATTAGCGATTGGCGATACTATAAATCCCCAAAGCAAACAAACTTTTAAAGCTTGAAAAACACTAATTTGAACAACAGAAAAAGTTCCCAAAAGGGCTCTAAACTAAAGTTGGAGGTGGGAGCGAATGAATTCCAAGGAAAACTAACACTTTTCACGAAGTTTCTACAGAATTTTCTCTTCGAAAATCGTATTACGTTCAATCAAATACAAGAAAATAATATTGAGTAACAGACTTATCGAAACTTAAAAGTACTCGCTGTGCGTTTTAGATATACGTAAAAGTTTTTGCAATCAAAACTGACTATCCAAGTATCGGCAAATGTGAGTTTGCAGTTTTATTGAGTTTAGAATTTATCCTTCCCTGCCTACCATAATAAGTATAAAAAACAAACATTCGATATGGTTGCTTGAAATATCTCGAAACTTGTAACGCTATGTCATGTCTTATTTTGCTAATGCTGCTGATGCTTCAAAGAAAATGTCCTTATTCACTACAGAGTAAACAAAAGATTTTAGAAAGCACAATCTACTGTTTCCATTTTGATGGAATGTTCGTGAAAATTGTTATAAATGATTTATATAGCACATTCATTGACTGTGAGTTGTGAATAAAAGCTTGGGCAGCATACCGCAACTTCAGATTTCTTCGAATCATGAGGCACATTCCTTCATCTATTTCATAGGGTTTTTGAGTGAAGAGTAAATAAAGTTCTATCTTTTTACTTTTTTGAAGTTTTTGTTACATAAAATTATGTCATCATCATTTTGCGACCATCATTTTTCATCAATGAATGTTGTCTAAAAGTTGAAGTTGCTTGAAGCACAAACCGAGAAATATGATTCTGGGAACGAGACAATAAGAAGCTTTTCCCAAAGACAGGAAAGAGTGGAAAAGGTAGTGCTACTTGGAAAATACCCACATTTTAGAGTTGCCTATTATTGTGGAGGAGGTTGACTGGTGTTGATGAAATGTTGGTTGGAGTACTGAAAGAAGCGCATTGTTTGTCTTACTTTGAAGTGGCGCTTTAGAGTATGGCATTTCATGATTAAAAGAAGCAGCTACCTATTCATAGTCTGTTGGCTGATGTTTAAAGTGTCTGGTACGTAACAGCAGGAGCGTCAAAAGCAAATGACTTACACTTAACATAAATCCCCTCACATTTATCAAGCTCACTCTCATCTCCTTGAAGTGGGAAAAGAGGATCATAGGAAAATGGAGTAAATGTAAGAAGTAAAATGTTGTCGATAAAGGAACTCCATTCACTTCCTCTGTTGATCTTTACGATCCTTAACATTAAAAGAGAAAATTTTAATTGCTCTTAGTGTCTTATGTACACAGGGGAATACAAGAGCTTGTACCATTCGCCGTAGCCAAGAATAATAATAATAATAAAAGGCTTATGCAAAACATCTTTAACAAATGAGCAAAAAGTGCAAGACTCTTCTCTTCCATTTGAGTAATGAGAAACACGTAATACCTATTATGAGTATTTCTACCTCTGTAGTACTTAAATTTCACGACAAAAGGATGCCATTTTTACTATTATGCAAATACTTACATCATTATATTATGGTAGAGTCATAAGGTCAAACCCTATTATTTATTTACAATGCACTTCATAAGGACTAATGACGATGCATATTTTACAATTCTAGCTACTATTAAAATTGCATCAAAGTGAGTCAATAACAAAATTTAAGTTTTCATTTGTTTGTCTGCTTTATATAGGTAAATAGCCAACTCAAAAATGACGCAGGGACGGATGGAACTCGGAGGAATAAACTTTTATTGCTAGAAGAATCGATCGTGATCATGAAATGAATCCCAATAAAGATCTTGAAGGGATTTTATCTAATATCAAGAATTAGGAATTCTTTCCTTTCCCTGCGAATATGTGTTTTGTTGAATTGAAACTATTACAAAGTTAACTTCCTCTTCAAATTAAATTTGATAACATTCTTTTTGAAGTAATGCCATTTTCCCTTATGGGATGTCTATAGGCACCGTACCTGTTCTCGACTTTATTCTGAGAACTTTTGACTTTAATTGAACCATTTAATACTTACGGTAAGAAGAAAATGAACCTTATCAGAAGAAAGTTAGTAAATACGCAACGAACAACGAAATAGCGATTCTTTGATTTTCAACTTACTCCAACCATTTACTCCGCAAAACTATTTAAATATGCCTTAAATTAAAAATTACTTTTCCATTTTATCGAAGGACATTTTTAATGCGAAAATAAGTACAAACCTTATAAAAAAAGAAATTGTAATCTCAAAGGCAGTTATGTAGACTAGCTTAACTTTTCTACCCAAATTGGCTTTTGATATAAATCCGAGTTTAATGCAAAAAAGTTTATCCAAGGGAAATTACTTTTATGAGATCATTTGTTTGGTTAGATTTTCAGTTTTCTATGAATACATTACGTAGAAAATAAAACAATTTGAAACGTTTAGAGTACTTTACTGAAAAATTCCACTGAAGTACTTTACTAAAAAACCTTCATTCTATTAAATGTTGTGATTCTTATCGCAATGGAATAAGAATTATCCCTGGATTAGTATGGATAATGGAATCATTTTGGAAGTTACAATCAATGAAAAATGCTCTGTTGACTAGAATAATTTTTATAGATCTTGCATGCTTAGTCAGTTGATCAATTCTTTACAAAAACAAGTTTGGTTAGGCGCACAATAGAGCTCACATGAAAGCAAAGTTATCTCGATTTTCTCATCAAATAAATGAACTCGAGTTGGCTGATGTATTCCACAAGGAGCCTTAGCTTTCAACTATTGTTTATTTTAAAACGTAGAGTAGGCCTTCATCCATATGAATAAGTCGTTTGTGCATACCCATGCTTTCCAGCTTTCGTTTCAAATTTCAAAAATGTAAATGTGATCGCTCACTTACAAAAGCTCGTCATTCACTTTCGGGACAAGCACTAGTATTTTATGTTCGACTCAAATGAACGGCCTTTGGAAATTTCCATCAGATCGTATTTCTCTAGAGACGATTTACTCTGAATGAATGCAATATTCACGATGAAAGTTTGTAAGCCTTTCATGACTAGTTATGATGATATGAAAGGATGCTTTACGCAAATCGTCGTGATAATCTCATCATCACTTTTACAGAGTGTCTTTTTATCATCATCCCTTTTTTTGACTCATATTTTATAGAAAGCCAGGAAAGTCGCAACTTTCCCCAGTAAACGAATGCTTTACAGTTACGCTCACAAACAACTTTCACAAATCGCTCTCGAGCTCTGAACAATAATGTAGGTAGGTACATTGCAATGGAGGCTTTGCCATCTAAATTGTTTTATTTCATGTAGAGGCTTTCGAGGACTAAGGAGTCGTATTATGGGTCTTTGATGTGTTTTGTCTGCTCTTTTGTTTCAAAGCTGGAGTTCATAAGCCCCGTTTGAGCAAGCACTCCTTTCTCCTCTCTCCTACTTATTATCTATGAATTTATGTAAATTGTGGAAGACTTTCCTTTGAACCAAACTCAAATTAAATTCTAGAATTTTAATTTTTAGAGAAAAAAAGACTTGTTGTACGATTTCAGCGCATGTCCCATGTAATGTAATCCGATTAATTGTATGATGATGGTAGGCAGAAATCATGCATTCGTTATGAACCCAGCATTATTAAACCGTTTATTGTCATTCCTTCATGCTTTGTACGTGTCATATAAAATGAACTTGTCTTTCTTTTTTTCCAAATTGAATTTATCATGCTACATTTTGTCGTTGTCTTATAAATGTATGAAAATATGAGCAGTCTTTTAATGCCCCATATACGTCATGAACCTTAAATGATACTTAAAGCAAAAACTTACTCAGATCAAAGGCTCCCTCGCAGACCAATTAACAAGGAACGTTGATGGATGAGGATGACGCAGATGTGGGTTTTTGAAACATGTTAATTGAAAATCAGTTCAATTTATACAGCACGAGAGTACTTTTTCCGTTCAAACGATATATCAGTAGTTCGCCAGTCTACACAGTCTGAATGACACGTTATTCAACCGCAGTTGGTGTACGATTTCAGCACAAAAGGTTTGAAAAAGCTATAATTCATAGCAAAAAAATTAAGCACAACAATAAAGAATGGTAGCTTAAAAACAGTACGTATAATTTTCAGTTGCATTCACAAAAACCTGATCGCACACCTAGCAAGCGCCAGGAATGAATGGGAATAACCCCACGTCTGTCTGTCAAAACCGATGTTGTATTCCAAAATTTGACTGACGGAACAGTTTTTTCATGAAAATGTAAGTACACAAAACAATATAGATAGAGCACACTCCAAATCTATCTCTCTCTACCCCCACGTCCAGTCAAAGGGGAACGTAACCAACACAGGCAATTGTAAAGCGAGTCACTTGAAAAGGAAGAAGAAATAATATTTGGTGAAGTCTTCCTGTCTTCCAAAGTTGTGGTAGTGAGTAATTGGAAAAACAAAAAAGTATGCCTTCAGTTTGTTCACTGAAAAAAATAAAGCTGTGTAGTAGTATGGTGAATTGCTGAGTATGTGATTCTTTGGTAAGATTACTATCCTGGAACAAGAGATCTCATTCACTCACTCTTTCGAGTACACCGAATGAAACGGTGGTGAAACCTATTCCGAAGTTGGGGCACAATGCACCAGTCACATTCAGCTACGAGTGCTGAGCTGCAAGTGAGAAAATACCTTGAGTTCCATCAGCTAAAGCGTAGTAAAAAAAAACTTTGAGCTTCGCTCGTTCGAAGGAAAGATGATGATATGTATGATGACGCTGAGGAGCATGAAGAGAGGATTGCGCCCACAAGCAAAAAAGCTGTGGCAAAATTGTGTAGTTGTTGTAGTAGTACGCTCTCCTCCGGAACAAAGTTTGCATGGCTTGGCGTGTGCAGCTTTCCAGTCGAGTTCCAAACTCCAGAAAGCTTTGTGTCTTGAAAACTGAACAGAGAGTAAAAAAAGAAGAATATGATGATAACTGATGATAAGAAGTTGAGAAAAAAACGTCTAGAAAATAAGCTTGCTGCTGACTTTACATTACTTTTCCCTACAATATTATTCTGTTTCGCAAAAGCTAAGTTAGGTCAGGCTAACAAAACCAAACCACTCATCCATTCTTGCATACTTCAATAAGCTTCGCAAACTACAAGCACTGCTTTGAAAACTACAACTACTACTAACCCTATTGTTGAAAGCGGAGGAATGGAAAGGAAAACATCAATGAATGATTGAAGAAAGACTCAACTGGAGCTCTTCTATCTATCTATATAACTCGGATATTTTGTACTTTAAAATGCAATGAACAGGTTGGATTTTTAATGGAGAAACAGAATATTGAGAATATACCTAAAAACAATAATTCCGACTCAACAAGGTGTTCATAATACGCCGAGAGTACGTAGGTATGTATTCCCCATAACCATCATAATTTTCTGGCATTTCCTTTTCAGCCGTTCAATTCTTGAGCGAATGGAATTTCCTCCATATCAATATACCTACCTACTTTTCTTTCAAAGGAAACAAAGTCAGTGAAATGTAATGAACTAAAGCTGTTGCTTTTACTTGATTTCATCGAATCGACAAATATTGGGTCAACTTGGTCTGTTCTTACGTTTGTTTTACGACAGAACCGAATTTCATACATTATGCATTTTTTAATTTACGCTTTTAGCTTTATTTTGTCAAATCGACAAAAAAATTGATTCATTGCGTGCCTAAAATAGCTGTAAAAACAGAAATATACTTATAAGAAAGAAATCAAGATCATATGCAATAGCCATGAATTATTAACGTATTACATGCAACTGTACGTAAAAGTCCTTATGAGAATTAAAATATGTCAGAACTAAAAATAGTGGTACATTTAAAGGGTATTCATTTATGTCATTGTAGGAAAGCTCTTTTGATTTTATATTGATACTGTTATTAAATGGACGGCGAAAAAAATTCGACACTTTGTTATTTTATTTGAAAGTATAAATAAGTATGCATTCAGTTCAAAATATGACCTTCTGTGTGTTAGTCGTTTTATTTCTTGCCTCACATTTTACATGCATTTTCATGTACCATTAGAGAAAGGACATTCATTTTCAAACTTTACGATTCGTTTATGATCTATAAAATTCACTGTTGTTTTATGCTCTTTCCAATACACCTACTTATGTATCTACAACTTCTCTGTTAAAAATATCTTTCATGTTGTAGCCTAGTGTAAAAAAGTAAATTATAAAATAGCAATGGATAAAATGCTCAAATTCAGGAAAGCTATACCGTTCCATAGAGCAAAAGCATAAAAAGCTGCTTAAACCAAATAACAGTTTGTTAATTAATCAGAATCTTTGACCTTGATTAATTGTAAAAATAACAATGCTTAAGAAAACGAAAAGGGAGCGAGCACCCGGTTAATAATCTTCAACTGCAAGTTAAAATTAAAATCCCAACACGTCAAAAATGAATCTTGTATTTAACTACCTCATTAATCCATCTCAGGGATTAATTATGAAATTGAAAAAATTGCCAAAGACGCTTACGTAATCCGCAGTATTCATCAACAACATGCACCTGTTGAATACTTGTGATTAAAATTAAATAGGTACCATTTTCATAATATGAATACACATATTGTTCATGTATATTATTAGAAGCATATACATAGGTAGCATAGGTGTTTTCGAATGTCTATGGTTTTCCATTTCAGTAAACAGTAACACTACCAACTCCGCATACAAATTACAGTGTCATGCGGCAAGCAGCTTTTCTTCATAATTCGTTCTGCATTGAGTATTCACTAAAATCATGAGCTTTTCCCCCAAGAGAGCCGCAAAAAATTTATAATTACGTGTTATTGATTTTATCATAATTTCCAGACTCAAGATATCTTGTTTCCCCTTTGGTCAAAGTAAAGTTCGCAAATCCATCTCCAACTTCCCTCATCCCTCTAACTTTCAATCTATCTATATGGAGTCTAATCTGCATTCGATTTAAGAAAACTCGTTAAAAACTTTTCGCATTTTCCTGTCATTTTCATGGAAGCATCTTCTATCTTCTTGTAAATAAAGATATCTAGATGATTATTATTTCTCTGGGTTTTTTGATAACGATATGAGTACCTAACACCAATGGAGTGGCATTGTTGTGTATAATAATTTAACAAATACTAAAAGCGTATTGGATCAGAGGGCAACTAATGTTCACAGGAAGAGAAACAGAGATGAAGTTAGGAAGATAGGATAGGGTGCCGGTTTTCAGAATGCATAATATATTTGCTTAAATGAAGCAACGTCAGAGAGCATATTATTCTGTAGCAGAGTTTGAACTAATCCCCAGTTCCACTTCATGATTTTCTTAATATCCATCATGATTCCAGATAGCAAAAAAATTAAGCAAGTTCTTGATTGTATTGTTTGCAAAAGTATCAAATTCTACAAAAAAATACCACCATTCTATCGCATCACAACACAAACTCATAGTCTCTTACTCAGAGCCACGGCCACTCCAGCTGCCCCCTGAAACATCATCTTGGGGAATTGTTACATGGCTATAATCGAATCAACCAACCTTGAAAAATGTGTTGTTCACTGTGTATCGCGTCAATAAATACGTTGCTGACGATCGTGCTCGATGGGGGCTTGCGTAGCTAAACACAGTTATGTTTGAATTGAGTAGGGCGCATAAAGACCATTTTAATTTTATACATGGGCGATTTTTACATGGAGCGAAGAGTACAAAAGATGCACAAAATATGTGGTCTCTATCAAATGGAGAATCTTGAATGACACAATTGAATGGAAGATAACATGAATATATCTGAAAGTTAATCTGATCCATTAGAAAATTCTGTTTGGAAGAAAAACTTTGGAATAGTCATTTCTGGCAAAATTGACAATTTGATGAAACTTGGTTGTAGGTGGCATCAAAAATAAGCGTGACAGGCCATCAACACAACCGCTCGCGGAATTTTCATTCTGAAGTAGGCTCTTCTGAGAAGGGAATTATCTGCAAATCTATTTTGAAATAACAAATTAAACATGTCAAATAATATCGGCATCGCCTTTCCGAGCTGGCAACACTTTTATTTGGTATACGTTTTTCATGAATATTAAGTAAAGTCGACGAGCTCCAACGAAGATGCTTCTACATTTAGTTGTTTTCAGCAAAAGTTATAACGTTATGATTATGTAATTTATTTAAGCAATTTCTTGTACTTCGTGCCTTTTCTTCTTTAAAAAGCTTGTTGAATGTAAGTATTGTTACATGTAAGTGTCATTGTAACATTGTAACATTAAACGGCTGTATTTTTGTACAACGTTCAGTTCAGTACGGAACATTGCTAAAAGTTGTCTTATGTGACGAGGTACTCCAATGTGTAGGCGGAAAAAAATGAATTAAACAGTCAAAAAATTGAG
Organism: Seira musarum; assembly: GCA_027743895.1. Lineage (NCBI taxonomy): Eukaryota > Metazoa > Arthropoda > Collembola > Entomobryomorpha > Entomobryidae > Seira > Seira musarum. Next base: position 3,574 of record JAHZMX010002165.1, on the reverse strand, counting down.
CTCATTAAATTCTTCATTACTCAAGCACTTTTCATTTCAAATGATATGATGACGAATGATGTCAAACTACAATAACTTTTCTTGAGAACTATCAGCAAAAACGATTTCGTGACATTTCTTGCAAGGTATGAGAAAGATTTAAATGTAAGTTAACGTCACACAAATAAGTAACCCTTGACCTTAGAGCATTTTTAACATAAAAAATGAATCTAACTTCTGAAAATATGAATGCATATAAAGAGACGTTATAATATCTCTCATTCAAAAAACATCTTGTCAACTAAACTGTCATACATATTATATACGAAAAGTTATTGATGTCCCACCCAACAAATGGATACAACGTAAATGTAGGGAAAAAGCTTGTTGCTTCAGACTAACTTTGTCCCAGACTATCATTAACGTTTCCATCACAAATGTCTAGTAAAAATCAGGGTGCTCTTTCTACAGTTGAAAGAAAACGATTGAATTTAAACAGATTGATGTCATTGCCAATAATGACAATGCTCTAGCATTCGATTCGATGGCTCCAATATGGCTCGAATAGAGCCGTTTTATTTCAAGTACTTCAATGGAAGCTGTTGATGGAAATGCTTAGAAACATATTTTGTGGTTGGTTTATAAGATTTATTGAATCGAATCGAAGTTGTCAACTTGAGCAATACCTCAATAAACTCAAGGCTTTCAGAAAGGCATGTCTTTACTGATGGGAAAATTTGCTTGAATGGGGAGATTGGCAAATCTAACATCTTTCAAGAAAAACATGAGGGAAACGGGTTTTACGTTTGACTTAAGCTCTTTTCAAAAGGAGACAACAGACAGACAAAGAAAAATGATCAGTGGAAGATGGGGAATAAAAGTCAAGCAACAGACCATTACTTTTAGAGTGCATCTTGTGACCAGATTTTTCCATTATTTTTTGCAATTTTCAAAGAAATCCTCTTCTGAAGAAAAGTACGAATAAGTATTATAAGTGTACATCTATAAATAAAGTGCTACTACTTATTTGCGAGAGAAAATGCATGTCAGGCTTGAATCCTAAGTAAGCACCTTAAACTGATGATCCGAATGTTTAAAAGCGTCTAACTAAATGACACGTAAACAATTTTGCATGTTTATATTAAATGTCGTTGGCTTTTTTGCACGTTAAATGAAAGTGTAAAGTTCTAATTCTATCCTTCTGATGATGGTGTGGTGGACTACTAATTCGAGCCAGTCCCATTAAACTTTATTGCTCAAATTAAATTAGTGCAGGTTAGTTTTTCAATATTACTTACAAGACTGCACATTTGTTTAGAGTAGAATCGATGCCTAAAAAATCCTTATAAGTTCTTTATAGCAAACCAAAGAGCACCAGAGGTTCTTATATTCAATATTCAAATATTATGGGGACATTGCAACATTTGCAAACAAGATAATGCACAATGGCTAAGACAAGCATAATAAATTTTAATTAGCCTTGGGTCACCCTGCGAGGCTAAATGTGAGGCAGGTTATTGAAGTGAGATGTAGCATGTAGATTAAATTAGAACGGCCACATCATAACAGTAAAAAAGGCAATCATCATAAATTTTAATTAGCCTTGGGTCACCCTGCGAGGCTAAATGTGAGGCAGGTTATTGAAGTGAGATGTAGCATGTAGATTAAATTAGAACGGCCACATCATAACAGTAAAAAAGGCAACGCAACACAGCGGTGGTCCATGTCAAATTAAGCAAACCAGCCCAGGGTAGTGTAGACTACTAGCCATGATTACCACCACGATATATCTGTAATTAAGAGCAAGATTTATGATGTTTTTAGGTGAAATCACTGAATATCATGTTTAAAAGGGGGAAATGGAATTAGCAGTAGTGCCAAATTCATCAGTCAGTCAGACAGAGTCATGGAAAAAGTCTGTGGAAATGAACACCCGCCCTAAACAATACTTATTTGTTCCTAATAGACCGTGTACCATCATCATCATCATCATATAACAAAAGCATGCATGCAAAAACTTAAAATACAGAATAATGGATATTTCAGCAGGACTGAAACTTAAATTAAAATAAATAATGCAAAAGTCTAAGCTGAAGCTAAACTGATGCGACTAATGACTATGCACGTTCCCGTCATCCAATTTTTGACGGGATTGCTGGAAGGTCATTTCTCTGAAATAGCAATATCCATAAAATTGGGTAAGTTTTTGCTGGTATTCATCACTAGAGGAATGCACTTCTACTTTTAAACGTATTATAAAATCAAAGTTAGGGCAAGAGTTTGTATTTACTTGGGGCATTAAGAAACCACACCATACCAGTGATAGTTCTCTGGGGAAAGAAAAAACTTTGTTAATCTTGCATAATCACTTGCGACGAACGACTAGAAACTGCAATTAGAGACATGTTGGTATTCGTGGTTTCTGTAGAATATGGAGGTATGCATGAAACTTCTGACAGTCTTGGAATGACAAGCAAAGTTCGAGAAATCTGAAATCTAGCCATAATTAAGAGAATCATGCATTCTCAAATTTTCCTAAAAGAAATCATTTTCTTTTAAGCGATCGTTTAAAAAATACATTCTATGTGCCCATTAAATGTAAGTTTACACTTTTTACAAGGAATAAAACAGAATCAATGGAATGAGCCAAATTAATGAGTTAAAATTCTGCACTGAAATAGTGGTCTTCTGCACTCTCGTATAGCGAAGAATTGTGTACGAAAGACATCACAAAATACCACATGTATGTAGGATGTAGAAAAAAGTCAACGTTTTTGAATTAGCAATAAACGTTAAAAAAGAGACCTTTTTGAAGGACTTTGTTTATCCTACAGGTTTTTATTGATACATTACTGGCATAATAAATTAATGTTTTGGAACTAACCATTTTCTTTAAAAAATCCATATTTTTCAATAAAAATTCAACAAATCTAGTGAAGCTCCAAAATATGTTGCTTCATAGTTCTAATACACATTTACAACATACCCTTGAAAATTTTTTGTTTGGAGTCGGACAGTCTCATTTTCTTATTTGACATACCCGAGAAAATATAAACCGAAAAGAATGGAGTTTGTTTGAAAGAAGTCGAAGGAAAAATGACTTGAGATAACAAGGGTGGAAGGAGGTGGTACTCTTACAGTTAGTATTCTTGAAATTCTGAAAGGACTGCGACTCTTCAGAAAGGAAGTAACTGTAACAAATGTGAATAATGATTTCCCAAGCAATTTTGTCTTTTTCTGTCCGCGGCCTAACTCCATAAATTGCCTAAGCTTGTCAAAGCACAACTTAAATAATAAACATAAAGACAAATAGTTACGCCAAGCAAGGTCAAGTTTAAAAAGTCCTTTAGCTAACAGAATAAACACCATACATTCTTGTTTGTCTTTTTTTATCACCACACGCTAACACGTAAATGTTCACACTGGATATGTACATCAAGGCATAGTAGTGTGCATCCATCCATCTGTTTCCAGTTTTATTTAATAGAAAATTCCATGGTCCACCGACCCATGAATGGAACATTAAAAGTGACAACAAAAGAAAGCTGGTGTTGTTTGAAGGAGACAGCAAAGATTAAAGGAAAGTAGCAGCATT
>JAHZMX010002164.1:0-11931 GCA_027743895.1 Seira musarum | reverse complement strand
ACAACGTTCATTTTTTTCCTTAATTGAATTTCAAACGCTCTTTTGTTTCACTTTGATGCAGGAATGGTAAAAAGCCCAGGATTTTGAAGGTAAAATCCAAAAACCCGCGCGAATTTTTAATGGGCCTTTTACAAATACTGTCGGTTTCGGGTTACAAATAAAGTCAGAAATGTCATAATTTATGTTTCAATTTTTCCGTTCCGCAAATTTTTTATCAGTCATTTCGTTTGTATCGCAAATTTTAGATTTCTCAACAGAACAGCCTTTAAAGCCCAATTGAATTGTAAGTAAATACCGGTAGCAATTGCAATCCTGCTTTAACAAGCACTTTTCTTTAAATCGATTGAAATAAGAGGCTGGCACATGCTATATGCTATTATTATTATTCTAGCGAGCAACAAAGGAAATAAAAATGAGTTGAGTCGCATGCAAAAGTGTCTCTGCACCTCTCTTATCGATAAGCATCCTGGCCTGGCTAATTTCATTTCACGAAGGGTTAGATTCTACAAGTTGTAGTAGCACTAGTAGCAGTTGTCGAGTTGCCCATATTGCGCAAGTCCGCTCCGCAAGGCATCAAACAATAAAAAAAAATACTTAACTGTACGCACGTCCCCTTTTAAATAATGTGCTGTGATATAATGGCATACATCATAAGTCATAAGGCACGAGTCAAGCCAGGGATTGTCTGTCTGCAATAATTTCATTTCATTTCATTTGAAATACTAGAGCACATCTACCGCATTTACAATCGCCAATTGTGATTTTTGCAACAGTTCAGTTTTTGCGACGACGGGTGCATGACGTTGACGATGATATTCAAGCTGAATAAAATTTTGAAAAAGAATTAGTCAAAATGGGTTCGAATTCGAATCGGGGAAGAAGAGACTATTCCTATTTTCATTATAATTCCTGGTTTTCAATAGTTCTGGTGACAGTGTTCAGTTATTTCCGTCATTTTGATTGCACATGTTCCACTCACAGAAGCACAGAGAAGTGGGCCGAGTAGAACGCCTCAGGTTGAAGAGGTTCCTGGAAATGCTGGAGAAAGGTTGATTTTGACCCCTTTCCTGAATAATGGAAGCGCCAGGGAAGGGAGGGAATTGGCGAGGGTGAAGAATATGGCGAGCACGGAGAGTTATAGTGGCTTCCTTATTGTCAATGACACGTTCAATTCAAATATATTTTTTTGGTTCTTCCCAGCTCAGGTATGTGGGCATAATGGCATGCGAACTTGATTTAAAAAAAAGAGTTAATTAAGATCATTAATTTGCTTCACAGTATCAGCCAAAAACGGCACCAATCATTTTATGGTTAGGCGGGGGTCCAGGTGTCACAACCCTTTACGGCCTTTTCAATGCAAATGGACCTTTCTTCGTAGATGAGAAGAATGTTCTTCACCGAAGAGACAGTCCTTGGTCCCTCACTCATTCCATGCTGTATATGGACAGTTTAGTTGGAGCAGGTAAAATGAATTCCTGTTCATCGAATTAATTTTTAGCATATGGAGCCCGTATCTTGGCACTTGTATGTCCATTCAATGAGACGATTCTAGAGTTAAATGACGCAAAAGAAAGAATTTAGGCGAATGAAAACAAATGCGATACTTTTTTTTATCGCAATTTCTCCCTCGGATTTTAGACTTATAACGTCAGACGATTCCATTAATTTGTGGCGTCAAGTAATCACACAATAAACCATCATTACTTAAAAATTAGTTTTTCATAACCCAAGAAAAGTTTATGTCAAGTCGATTTTAAAAAAAATGAAGTTAAAACAACCGTAGCACACATTCAATCGAAATCTCAATGCAGTTCAAACTGCAATTGATAACATTTGTCCCATGAGATATGATAGTTTACTTTTCATTTGAATTAATAGATTTAATTGGGATCAAAGCAGAGCTCTAGGCTAAATCCTAAGAATAATGTTAGTAGTAGTAGTAGTAATGTTATATCGTGGGAATTCTACGAGCGGAACTCAACGAGAAGTCCCAAAGGATGAATGAAAACGGAAGGAAGTGGTTGGTTGTTTTACGATGTTATCTCATCGTGTATTTCACGCTCTCCATTTAAAACTCTGTTTCAATTTCAAATTGACAATTGCTAACAAATCTAACAATTGAAATTGCAGTGAGCAGGAGTAGGTAATAACAATGCAATACATCATTACTTTTTGCAAAAATAGTATGATTTGTAGTGCACTGACTTTTTAGCCCCTTTTGCATGTATCTAATTCAATCAGCTCAATTTGATAAAGTGACACCGACATGAATTTACTTAATTTTTCAAAATACACATACATGAAATGCTGTCTATAGACAAAAGGTATATAGTTCATTCAAAATTATATATTTTTGTTTCGAAAAATTGGTAGTTTGATGATTTGACGTCTGATAAAAATCTCAAATTGCTAAAGTACGAAAATATTATGAAATTGAGAATTGCAACACTTTAATAAAAAAGGAAATGGATGAGCTTTCAAAAAATAATTTTTAGGAAGTTTCAAATGAATGGATGATGTGTAAAGTGACGAAACTTGAGTAATAAAAAATACAATGAAAATTTTTTTTACTTTTGTTTCTATTTTTAGGATTCAGCTTTACTGAGGATGATGGGGGTTATGCGAGATCCATTGAAGATGTCTCAAGAGACTTGTATGTTGCGCTTGTACAGTTCTTCCAACTTTTCCCTGATTTCCAGTCCAGAGAATTCTATATCGCTGGAGAATCTTATGCGGGTAATTAAATGCATCCCGATTTTTTCACCAAAATAATCTGAATCGATATTTGAGCCGAAAACAATTTATGATGAGTTTGTTTTTGATTTATTTACAGCCAAATACGTACTTGCCGTTGCATACAAAATCCACAAAGAAAATCTGAAGTCACCATTCATTCCCATAAATCTTCGAGTGCGAGATCCATTGAAGACGTCTCAAGATAAATGCATCCCGATTTTTTTTACCAAATTAATCTGAATCGGTATTTGAGCCGAAAACGATTTATGATGATTTTGTTTTTGATTTTTACAGCCAAATACGTACTTGCCGTTGCATACAAAATCCACAAAGAAAATCTGAAGTCACCATTCATTCCCATAAATCTTCGAGGAATGGCATTGGGCGCTCCATTTGTTGATCCTTATAATCAACTTGACTATGGTAACTTTTTCTATAGCATCGGTTTAATTGGAGAACAGGAGCAAAGCTTTTTCCATGAATTGGAGAAGGTCACATTAGACCTCATCAGAAAACAGAGATGGGCTGATGCTTTCAAGGTAAGAAAATAACCAATCCCGTTAAACCAACAATTTATAATTTGTTTAAAACCTTCAGAAACTATTTAAGATGCCTATAAATCCAACAAAACTAAACCTTGTTAAAATTTTTTGCCAACATAAATTTAAAAAATCGTCATTTCATTTTATGTCAAAAGGTTGGAGAATCCCTGATGGTCGGTTATCCCCTCGTAGCACCCTCCTACTTCAAAAACGTCACTGGCTTCCGTTACATCCGAAACTACCATCAAGCCGTAGGTCCTGAAGACCGTCACTACTTCATCAACTACCTCGAGCAAGACCACATCCGTCGTGCAATCCACGTAGGCCAACAACAATTCTCCAATTTCAATGACACCGTCTATTACGCAATGCACGAAGACGTATACCAATCCGCAAAATTTCTCCTGGAGGAACTATTGGACACTGACAGCAACTACAAGGTCCTCATCTACACAGGCCAGTTGGACTCCTTAGTCCCGCATACAACTGTCTCTGCGATGATAAAAACTTTAAAGTGGTCCGGCTCTCCTGAATTCCATTTGGCGGATCGTGTCATTTGGAGGGTGAATAACGATGTTGCGGGTTACACGAAAACCGTTAAGAATCTCGTATATTTGATCATGCGTAATGCGGGTAATGTTGCCGGATATGATCAGCCTCTTTGGACTTTTGATATGATTAATAGGTTCACTGTTTGAAAAGCTCTAGGGGCAATTTGAAATTTGCATGATACTCATTTCCACATGAAAGTATTTTTTTTTCAATGGACCTGCCTACGTATTAAATGTAAAAGAACAATAGCGATGCAATATTGTTGAAAATATTTTTTTAAATGTTGAACGCACTGTATTAAACAAAATAAACTACTTTTTAGGATAAGCATTAATTCAAATTTAATTTACGTGTTTTGTAAAAATTTAAAAAATAAAAAATGACTGAAAATACTGAAATTTTGCACAGCTTGATTTTCATTCTTACATAGCGGCACCAAAAGTTAGCGCTGTTTCGTTATTTTAAAAAATCTAAACTAAATATTGCACATTGGCCAATGTATGCACCATCCTCTTCCGAAATTTTACCTTTGGTCTATACGAAATGAAAAAAGGCTTCTATTCGAATTTAGTATTTAAACGATAAAGTAAGGCTGTATATTAGCCTCAGATTGCCCCAATATAAAGATCACATTCTGCTCCTCAATATCGCAATCTAAATTGTATTCGTAAGCCACAAGCTTCGCAACTTTTTCAATTGCAAATTGTATTTCCGTTACGTAATAATTCGCAATTGCAATAAGTGTCTTTCCTATTCTCAATGTTTAAAGTCAATTCGTCAAGGTCATTAATGTAGTTTATTTAGCAAGTTGAGTAGATCTGTTCAGCTTTTCGTTCGTTAATGCAGAGTTCCAATTCCTTTCCCTACAAAAATGTCTAAAGCAAATTCCGTGTCTAAATATGCCCCACCCATCTTACTTTTAGCTTTCCTAGTTACGTCGACCATTGGTGAGCTCCGGTTTTGTCATAATGGGCCACACAGAATGTTGGATTCCGATTGCCCTGGAGGATTCGTCTTCAAGGAGTCGATTACTCCATCGTGCAAGTACTACGCGAAGGATGGAAATCATACGGGAATTGTGTAAGACGTTATAAAAATTCATTGGTGTCTGTTAAAATCGTTTTGCAATCCCTGGCTCCATTTTTCCTTTTTACCATTTTTAGTTTGAGCGCCCCTACAAATCCGTGCGATGATACAACGGCAAGAGCAATTGAAAATGAAGGCGATGATCTAGCCGACTTGAGTAATGTAGGTTAATGCCAAGCCATTTATAATTTTTTAAACCTGCAAAAATATTAATAACAATTTGATCTTGAAATAGTTTGCCTACTTTTCCTGGGAAGAGACTGATGGCGTTAATGAAACCATTGGAGTTTGTGAGCACACTTTAGTCCACACGTAAAACTATATAAAAAAAATAATTTTTTTTTTAAATAAAATTTTTAAATTACGTCTCAGTTGACCCATCCAATTTGTGCCATAATGAATGCCTTTCTGAATGGGAGGACCACAACACAGCCACAGACGAAGAACCCTTCCCCGACGACTTTGACCCCGCTTCAGTATCCGCAGAAGATAAAGCCTACTGCAACAAAGTGAACCAAGCAATGTTCCTCCGAATTCTAATGGATGATGATGACGATGTCTCAAGAAATAGTATCAACGATTATCCACCCATTCCACCACCTCCACCTATAACAAATGCGCCACCTCGACTAGCAATTGATGTAACTCCCACAGAAACAGAAGATAATGGAAATGCAACGGATGCAAACGGTAACTCAACATCATTGGAGGGGAGGAGAGTTGCCAGTTTCCAGAGTCGGAATAAGGATAAGAACACCCAAGCTGGGTTCAGTCTCGTCGCCACAGTCCCCTATGATCCTACACAATTGAATGTGGTGAAACTTCTGGCGAAATCGATGAGAGTTGTGGTGTCCGCTTGTGGACCTTACGTCAATGAGGATTTTTACGATCAAATTTTGAAAGGATTCATGTTCATTGCAAGGCTCATTGAAGACAAACTTTTGGATTTGAGCTTAAACCTTTACAAAGGCGTTGCTGCCATATTGGACCATTGCGTAGGGAAAAAGGTTCAGGACTTTGTATTGAATGGAACGAAATGTGACGGGAATGAGAAAGTTGAAGGGGTCTTTTTCCTCAAGCCAAAGAAATATTGGCCGTATCGTCTTCAAAGTAGGTCATTTCGATGGGGGAAGTATCATCCAGTCATTGATGCGACGTGGACGACTATTGATATTGTTCAGAGTTTGTGCTTTGAAAGTTTCTCCAGTAATATGATGTTGGGGCATGTGTACCACATGGCATTGGAGGGATTGTTCCCGAGCAAGATTAAACTTTTGTGGTAATACTTTCAAAAATTTTAATTAAATTCAGTCTCAAGATCAAAATGAGATACAAACCGTTCTCGAGATGCCCCAAAACAAGAGCAAATTTAATGTATTTTCGAAAATGCCCAATCAATCGTAAAAATTTTCTAATCTTCATTTTTCAAACAGGCGAGTGGTGCCTGAATTGAAGAATGAGAAATTCTGGAATAACCTACTGCAAACTTACGACCTTAATGTGACCATGAAAAATTTGGATGCCTGCGCGTTTGGAGCAAGGAACACTTCAATATACGAACATCCATTACCTCGACCATTTTTGACAATGTACGTAATTATGCAATTTAATAAAACCGTTACATTTTTTACTTGTATTGGTCCTCGAATCATATAAATTGATTACGCAATTTAGGGAAGAACTGATGAAGGATGTACCCGAACCGCCTGANGAACACGAGCCGCCTAAAGGATGGAATAAAACAACAGAAAAATACTGGGAATATTACGAGAAGCAAGGTGGCTTTAAGAAAGTATCAGAGGAGTTTGGAAAATGTTTTCAGTTGAATGATAATATGGAAGAGCAGGCAGACATGATTGAAAATCTGAAAAAGTCATGTTGAGAAGTGTGAATTAAAATTCGTTACACAGAACAATTTACAGCATCACGATGTATTAACGCCCAACATCAACCGTCTTTTCATTTTTTGAGCAAATCCAAAACGATTTTAGTTAAACTCAACAATTAAATTCAACAACAATAAAACTTTAGTTTTAATAGTTAAAATTATAATAAGCTTGAACAAAAATATATTATTTTATAGAATATCTTTGCATCCCTGCATAATCTTTATGCTCTTTTAAATCAAAGCATAATTGTCATAAAGAAAGTCGCTAGTTCATAATAATTAAGTTTTCTTTTTGTAGATAATAACTTCATGATAAGTTAGTGGACATATAATTACCACAAATGTGTAATTAAATTAAATGCAATTTATGATGAAAATTGAAAGTCAGTCATGGAATAACATTTGGAAAATAACATTGACAATAATAATTGTACTGACTATTTTGATAAGAATATATGTTTTTTTGTTAGGTCGATTAAGAATCTATAGAGGCACCATTCTTAGGTATACCATATAATTTGCACGTATGGTAGAGCAATATTTTTTTATGTTAGTTAATTAGTTAGTCATTTTACATTTTAAAGCACTTTGAAATTTATCTAAGCGGTTTTGGTTTTAGTCTTGTAAATGTTGATGAAGAATTGTGTGAGATCCCTATCGTAATACAAAGCTGACGCGGCGTTGATTGCAAATATGACTAAACCGACGAAGACGAATAAGATACGTCCCAGGTTCAAAGCCTAAAAAGTAAAAGAATTTTAGTTGAATTTAAAACACGACTCGATCAATTCTTAAGGGAATTTGAATTTGAAGGTATTTTATTCTTACCGAAAGCATAAAAATGAGTACCGCACAAACCCCAAATATTGCAACAACTTCCTTTCTAGGCAGCCAGAAGTGGAACGGATTGATTTTGTAATGAGAAAATTTGAGGTTTGACGAGAGTAGAACTCTGGAGAATCCTCAAAATCATGTTTAACGAATTCGCTATGAAAAACCCAATGCAGCCAAATTGCGCAGTGAGGATCCAGGCTGCGAAGAGATAAATCCCTGAGAACCAAACGAGTCTTCGATTGAACCTGTCCATTTGTTCTTTACTCATGGCAGCAAAAGTGAAGGCTTCCGTGACTCCATTCAAAGCTAAAGTCAAAATGTTAACACAGTTTGCTTGAAGAAGTCTGGTGCCCGGACCTTCATCGCTGAGTCGCTCCCCTCCATACAGGAAGAGGACTGTATTGCTGTATGGAAGTCCATAAACAAGGATAATCATTCCAATCAACGACATCATCCGCACAAGCCGCCCTAATACTTGCCCAATTTCAATCATAAGTTCCCTCGTCTTCGAAGCAGTTTTCGCTTTCTTTGTCAATGACTGAGCAAAGTAGGAGTAAGCGCTTTCCTCCACTGGGAGGAACACGAAACGAGCTGCAAGGGAACCTAAATTAGAGACGAGATCGTAGATGCCTTGTTCTTCAAATGAAAGTACGTCTAGGAAGGTCATCATGTAGCGTTCCCCCTCGGTTAAAAGTTGCTTTAGAATGCCTTGTTTGAAAAACGTCCAAGCTAATATCGCAAGGTCTTGGGGAAAATGGGGAATATCGCGGCGTGGTAATAAAGCAGAGATAGTTCCGAACGGCAGGTCTCGTTTAGCTACGTGGTAGATGTAATAATAAAAGTAGCCATAGTACATGCTGCTAACTAGGAAGACGCCAATCAGCGTTCCAAATGCGTAGGAGAATATGGCACTATTCGGGAAGCGGACTACAGCGATACACAGGAAGAATGAGCGAGTCGCAATGAGTATCGTATCGCCAACTATCTGCAAGGGTTTAAAAAATTATGTCGGATGCTAGTGCTATCATATCAAATAAACCTAGGAAAATCAAACTTACCCTTAAACGGTAAAACATGAAGTACTGGCCTAAGATGTAAGGTACTTCAGTAAACGCATCAAATATGAGAGCTATACACATGACCCAGACGCTCATCTTGTATTGGTAAGCCTCTTCTGGTAAAGATGGTTGCGACAATAGGTAGCACCAAATGAGTCCAAGTAAGAATGACCAGAATATAGTATTTGGAATGCTGAAAATAAAAAATAACAGTGTCCCCAAATTCCTTTCATCAAATTATATATAATAGCCAAGGGTAAAGGTCACTTACACAAACCAAATAAGATTTATGGTTTCAGGCCACGAGTCCTTCTCGTTTTTTCTAAGTACTGCGCGGCGGAAAGGCTCCCTACTCAGGAACATGACTGAAGAATATAACAATGCTAGTCTAACATTGCAGATGCCTAAAACCTCGTGCGACACGTAACGAAGGATGAACGCGTTCAGGAGGAAGGTGAAAATACGTGTGAAAACCTAAACATCAAAGAAATATTTTAAATAAAATCGAATGTCAAAAATTATATCGCGACCGGCCAAAGTTATGGTTTACAATAACTGCAGTTGTAGTTGTAGCATACCTGAAAAACTATGTTGAAAGATGCCGAACGCACAGACCCAGAGAGAATGTCATTGTCGTTCTGACTCCTTTTGTGGACTTTTCTTTGGCGATCCCATTATCTCAGCGTCGTCTGATGATGAGGATGCTTCATCAAGTAAAGGCGTCTGTGAGCGTGAGCGAGCTTTAAAAACGTAAAATATATAAAGCGCATAACGTAACTTAATTCCCAAATATATAGTTTGCCTATTCGAATAACGTCCTTCATTATTAAACAGAATTTTCTAAATTACTCAGAATGTAGTACCCATTGCCTTAAGTTTAGCTTATTTAGAAAATCGACGACTCAACTCAGACCATTTCTATTCAACTTCATCTTCGATGCTCTTTAGAAATAAGTTTTGACAAATAATTTGCAAAAAATAAAATTAAATTAGAGAGAGAGCTTTAAGATTTTTATTAAAACATTTAAACCTTTGGCAAGAATACATAAGGTACTTTTCTTAATCTTCTAGCTCAATAATGAATGATTTGTCATTTTAAAATGAAAATGTTCGAATTCGAACTATAACTATAATTAATTATTATACTACACAGAATATTTTTACAAAAAAAATTGAAATGAATAAATGCAGCCGTTAAATAAAGTCTTTCTCAGATTGGACATTCAAGCATTGATCTTCGCAATCGCAATCAAAAGTTAGGAATGTCTCTTGAAGATTCCCAAAGTAAATTCTCCCTTCTTTTGAATCAAACAGTATCTGTAAATCAAGAATAGTGAAAGTTGAAGAGAAAACGAAAATTTGCTTTTCTAAAAGAAAAGAAGGTAATTAAACTCAAATATTTTAACGAACCCTTGATCAGACTCTAAACGAATCACTGGATTTACAGAACTGGTTGGTTCAAGCTTCCCAGCTTGGTCCGCGATGCTACTAATCATTCCTGACATTTCTGGTCGAGCCACACCGCTTGCTACAAGCACACACAATTACATTAATACATAAAGTTATTTAGATAGACAAGACAATTATTTAGACGAAGGACATAAAAAGAACGAAACACTGACAAAAATCAAACCAACTAAATAGTTTTTTTATTGACGGAACACGATAAGACGAGCTAAGGACTGTAGGACAAAGAATTTTCTAATTATATTTCGCTATTACAATTTCTACCTGACCTGACCTAACTCATCTACTAATATATTTCTGAAAAACCGATGCCAACAATTTTTTTAGGAATTCAGTGATTTCTACTCTCACGCGAGTACTTACAGTTTCCCAAAACTAACGATCTCATACATTAACCCCACCACCACAATTAATTAAATAGAAAAGTAAATAAGAAGCAGAGATTGCAATAGATTTTCTTTATCTTTTTAAAAAAAAAAAAAACCGGCAGGGCCCTGTGAGGCCATGCTAGCCCAAGGGCCCACAATAAAAAAAATCATCTTTCATCGTACGTCTAGAATGAGCAACGGATAATCTCCGCCCCACTCGAACCCATTCATTATTTAAAATTTTAATTAAACCCCCTTTTGACTTTTGATCGTTGTCCAACCAAACCATCGACTTCGACATAAATACAAACCCCACGGAACAGACTTCAGGATTCTTTGCAATCTCTGCTTCAATTTTAGAAGACTTCAGCTTTAGCTTACCGGACAATGTCAATCCTTTCTTGTCCACACAAATGGCACCAATCACGCCAGGCTTGTTCATACTGTAATTAAAAACGGAAATAATTTTTAATTATTCTAAAATTAATCGCTCTCCTCGTAGACTATTCAGTTTAATGAAACTGAAGTCACTTACATTCCAGTCATCTTTTCCTCCAGCTGTCTCTCCATTTTTACAACTGCGACCGCTACTTAAATCTTCACACCTTCTTGATTAAATGAACAAGTTCGAGTTCGACTAGAACTATAAATGGCTTCAATCAATATTATGCAGCTCAATCCTATCTAACTTCATTACAATTACACATTTATCTTCTTCTAAACCATAAACGAACAATTAAACCTAAACATTTCCACCTGTAATTTTCTTAAAGTTATTTTGGTACTATAAATCTTCCATTCCAGTTACAGTTCCACCTCATCTCATCAATCACATTTGCAGCAGTTATTATTCTATTCCATTTCCATTTGAGTCCTAATCCATGTCCATTCGTTTGTGTTTGTTTATATTTCTTTCTTCCACCTTCCACGGAGGAATTCTCTTGTTCATTCTTCGCCTTTGAAGAAGAAGAATCACACTCACACTTATGCATTAGGTGCACTACAACTGCAACTGTTTCTCTTATCCTCGCCGTGTTAAACCCATATGCATGTACAAAAGGCCATCGATGTTTCCCACTTTTCCCGTCAAAAGCCCATAAAAACCTTTTGTTTAATTATCATTATCATCATCATCAGGAATCGCACTCAAAATCAAACTTTTTTTTTATATTGCATTGTAATTCTTCTTTGTAAAATTGTACAATAGTAATTGTTTTTTAAAAAAATACCCTCGCTCTCCAAAGAATTTAAAAAAAGTGGTCTGACCTGCTTACCTTTACCTCACCTTCATATTTTTTTTCTGAATGTGCCATGTGTTCACAGTTTACATAAAATTAAGTTTTAAATAATATAAAAGAGTTCATGGAATATTGGGAAAAAAATTGATTTCATTGTTTGTA
>JAHZMX010002162.1:0-21941 GCA_027743895.1 Seira musarum | reverse complement strand
CAGCTACTACTTTAGGACTAATTTATGATCGGAAACGACATTGGAGAAAAAAAAACTTAGTAATCCAACTCGTCCCCAACGTCTTATTTGGAATCACTTGAAATGTTTGTTGTATTTCTTTCTCCCCTTTCTCCTTTTTATTATCACTATCATCATGATCAGTGGCATTAGCAGTAGAGTTCTCTGCCATCGTCAGTAGTAAACTGAGTCTAATATGACTTTTCAGTCGACCTCAGGCCCCAAGTGCTTCAAGAAAGTCTACAGTGGTTGTCTAATCTTCCAAGAAAATACAAGTAGGAACAAACATTGGAAAAGATCAACGAACAAAAAAGAAGTATCGTAGCAGTAGTAGCAGACCAACTAAAAATAGCCACTTCTGCTTATTTTCTACAAAAGAAAAATAATGCAGCTTTTTCTGTTCTTAGAAAATCCGTATTTCTTTTTGTAGTTTGAGTAATGTAGAAATGAAAATGAAAGATGTTGGTAATTTTTCTTTCCCTTAGATATTCCTCCTTGTGGAACGGATGACCTTTTCATTTCATACATACACACAACATAACATACATAACATGTCGATGTATTTTTTGGATGGAATATGGCAATAAATTACGTTCTTTGTATTAGTATCAGATACCATCTTTTTCTATCTCACTTGGTAGCAGTAATAAGCGTAAACTATTTTCGAGTGCTGACGACTACTTTTTGGATGGAATATAGCAATAAATTACGTTCTTTGTATTAGTATCAGATACCATCTTTTTCTATCTCACTTGGTAGCAGTAATAAGCGTAAACTATTTTCGAGTGCTGACGACTACATATAATTTCAGCTTGGGCTGTGGAAAGAAAACGACGCATCGCACAACAATAATGCGCAATACAATAGAAAAAAACTTGGGACGAAGTTTCAAGATGGAAAATAGGAGTGAATGTGCCAAGTAGGTAATATTGTTTGTAAAATACAGATTCTTATTCTATCTGAATTAAATGGATTATGAATCTCTCGGACATTATAGTTAGGTACATAACTTTCTCTTTCAATGTTGGTCAACAAGATATCACGTACTCTACAAATTTAAGTTGATACATCTGACTATAGATGAGTTTATACATCATCAACACTGAAGTTTTAAC
This sequence comes from Seira musarum, assembly GCA_027743895.1. Classification (NCBI taxonomy): domain Eukaryota; kingdom Metazoa; phylum Arthropoda; class Collembola; order Entomobryomorpha; family Entomobryidae; genus Seira; species Seira musarum. Next base: position 20,808 of record JAHZMX010002162.1, on the reverse strand, counting down.
TTTTACAAGTCTAAGTTAGTACATCTGCTGCGTATTTCAGAGAAAGGAATGAGTATTTTACAGTAAACATAAAGATTTTGGTCAATTGTGATCGAAAAAATGGTGGATAGTGCATGTAATTGCATAAAAAGGAAGGAAACGGACGTACTTATTCGTCTCCAGTTTTGCAGTGAGAAGTGGAGCTCTGGGATTCAAAGTTAACTAGAAAAAGGTGGGCGGACTTTAAAAATAACAGCAGTGCACTGGAACAGGACTTGACATTGTTGCGGCCTTTTGGAAAAAACGATGTCTATTTTTTCCGAAAGTTTAAAAAATGCACATGGGTATTGGAACGCAATTGCAGAGAAAAGAGTTTTCACTTTGCGTGCTAACAGTATTACCGGCGGACAGCTGTCCCTTTTTCTTTTATTCCCTTTGAAACCATTTTCCCTCCTTTTCAATTGATCTACTACAGAAAAATCCATTTGAAATGGAATACTGTGAATGCGAGTATAAAAAGTCAATATAAAATATTCTCTACTTTGAAGTAAATACCCTAAAGCCCAAAAGTCGCTTCATCCAGTGACATTTTTTTCCTTTCCCATCTCGTGCATCCGCAGGCAGACATGTTACAAGTCATACGTGAAGCTCTTATGCATTATGCAAATTTTTTCGTGATGCTGATTCACGTCAAGCGCAATCTCCTCACTACTCTATGCTCTTTCCATACTGTCAGTTCATCGTCCGTCTGTCCGGAAGCCGAACTAGATTTTTTTTAAATCTTGAATTGCAGTGCATATAAAGATCATCATGTGTACTCCTACCACCATGCATTTTTTTTTCTTTCTCCTCCAGGGGAATGCAGACAAATATGCATTCTGTTTAGCAAAGGAATCCTTAAAATAAAAATTGCTCTATGCCAAACTTGCCTGGAGCTTATGAATACCATACATGGTTTATGCGAAGTCGCTTGGTTTTTATTTATTATTTAACAAAAAATCCTCCTGTACTTCCACAGAATCCGACTCCAAAAAAAACAAAGAAAAACGAGAATATTACACAAGTTTGCATTGTACTACATTTTTATAATACCTTCGCACTGTCGTGACTTTTTAATCTTGTCACCGCGTCACAATCAGAAATAGAAAAAAAATCTCCAGTAACGTAAACAAAAAGTTTGCAACAACGGAAGTTGACAAAAAACTACAACATAAGCAGCATATTATTCACAGATGGTGCCAATGAGCCCATACAACCTCTACCTTATACGCCAAGGTCCACATAAAAAGGTGAAGCAATGCAGAGGTATTTATCGTTTCGTGTTTACATGACTTTTTTCCTCCATTCAGTTTATTTGAAACTGTTTCAAGCTAGGTTTGTACTGGACGGGCATCATAAAAAATCCATGCGAGTAATGCGATGTTTTGCATACAAAAAAATTGTTTGTGATGTGATAAGTAAGAAGGTTCACGTTCACACCATCCCAACAAGGCTTCTTTGCAGGAGAAAACTTCTGTTGGAAATTTTTATATCTGCGCATTTTTTCTTCCGTTTTACAAGCTAAAGTAACTGCACGGAACATATGGAACTTGTGTGGGAGAGGAAGAGGGCGAATGCAAAGGGGAATTCCGAAACAGACTTTTTTGAGTTGACTTGTGATGTGAATGCGTGCCTACAAGAAGATACCTACCACCACACGAAGTAGAAAAATACGCTCAACTCTTTTATTTCTCATGTGGTGGTGGCGTGAAAAGGAGGTGGGTTAAGGATAAAAAACCGACACTGGAACTACGAGAACTCACATCAGTAGCATCGCATAATACGGACAAACAAGGAAGAAAAAATCTTGGCGAATTCAGATTCAGAGGCATCATGAACCAAAACGAATGAAAATGAATCTTGGTAGTGCTTGTGTATAGCTTAGGTACTTTCCTTTTTGTAGAGAAATGTTGGGGGAATAAAAAGTTTGTTTAAAAAATGCCGGGTATTTTTTTAAGGTATGGGCTCACACTACTACAACTTCCTTCACACTGCATCTTTTATTCCCTTGCATACTTTGAAATGCAGAAATAGTTTCTGGAAGACGAAAAAATAAAAGGAAGTTTTTTATGGTTGTGTGTGTACTTTGTATGAAGACTTTCGTAGGGAAAAAGCCGATGGTTGTGATGATGATGATGACGACTACCACAAAAGCATTTATAATGCATGTAGTGTGCTAACACATACGTGGAAAAATATGTGTGTTTTTGAAGAATGAATCGTATTTTTTTCTAAAAAAATATATCCAGCTGAAGTCATAGTGCAGTCGATTGTGGATTGAGATAGTCACGCACATTAAAAGCAGTCGATGAACGACCCAAACCAACCGTAGTTGTTATGAGCAATATAAGTAGAAAGCTCGAGGAAAGGACGTGTTTATTTCTATCCATCCATCTGCTTTTATTTCCAGACAGGAGGGTAGATTGATTGATGCCTCATAGCCATGAATTTTTAATTAATGCAAAAAAATAATTATTCCGTTAATATACTTTACCAATGTCTGTGCCAAATTAATTACACTAATCGGTTTTTGTCGATTCGGGGAGTAAACACTTCATGCATTTGCTGCAAGATTGCAAGTACATTACGAATTCATCATACGCCAATGTCTGGAAAGGAAAAAAACATGTTTAGAAGAAAAAAAATTGCGAATTCGTTAGAACAGACAGGATTAATTCACAAATTCACCTTTTTGTCAATAAATAAAATCCCGTATGCCTTTGATATGTCGCCACATCGTCATAAAACTCTGAAGTTCAACCACGTTAGGGAATCAATGAAATATTTGGCGCTCTGTACAATTTCAGATAGCCGCAGATTCATCCATGCATAAATATTAATCCATCTTAACTCAAGAATCCTCCACCTTTTCCGTGTTCCATATTTTCGTAAAAAAATATAATAAAACCTGATATCTGGAAGTGTATATGGCTTGCATAAAACCTCGGTAGACTAATGTAACTTCTTTGACGTCTCGTGCATTCCTCCTAATTTTTTTACATTTGCATAAAAATGTAAAAACCCTTTGGAGCCGGAACCCATTTAGCAAGTCATAAAAAATTTAAGTAAAATCCTCCTCCTCACACAGTAACACTCGCACAATTTTCTTCCATCAGAGTAAACGAAAGGAGTGGAATGAATGGCGGTGGTGGTGGCAGAAACAGAGCTGGAGCATGAAAAAACATAATTATTCATATTCACTTTTTTCACCATTCATTCTCCTCAGAGAATTTGTCGTCTTACTCAGCATTTCAGCAACAGCATTAATTACACCCAAGAATTATTCATTCCACGCGACCCTTTTCACCTTCATTTTTTTTAAATGTGAATGTCCTACACATTCCAAAATTCTACACATTTTTTACACTGCATAGCATATCAAAATGCAATGAAAAAATAAAACTGTAAATCTTAACTAAAGTTGAGATCATTTCTTTCGTTCAATTCATTCCCACCACTCTCCATTATGCATTCAACGTGGCTCTTTTTTTTACACTGCATAGCATATCAAAATGCAATGAAAAAATAAAACTGTAAATCTTAACTAAAGTTGAGATCATTTCTTTCGTTCCATTCATTCCCACCACTCTCCATTATGCATTCAACGTGGCTCCCGAAAGACTTCTCTCTTTTTTCCATTGTGGATTCTAGCTGCATAAAATAGCTGTACAAATATTTTCTTCGTATCCTATTCCCATTTCATAGATTTTTCACTCTTCAAAAAGGGCTTTACTCTCTTTCACACTTTCGTCTTTCTTTAAAAAAAACATTCCAGCTTTCTTGTATTTTTGTTTGTTTGTTGCGACTAGTGAGAATGGAAAGCTACACTTCTCCATTCCATCTTTTCTTTTGTGGATATATATCCAGTACCGTAGGGCGAATCTTACTTTTTTATTGTTGGACGATATGTGCACACAATACACAAGTGTTCCATATTAACTCCATCCAATCCACCATGTAAGCTCTTTCTTCTCCAGACTGGAGTTTGCATTATAACTATAGATTCTCCAACAACGACCAACACCATGTTCGCATCATCGCATCGCAACGAATCTCAAAAGTGAATAGGGAACTGCTTTTGTTGAAGAAGGAACTGAAGGAATAAGAATGCATAAAAACGTAATACAAAATAAGACAAACTTGTCATCCATAAATATCTGAGAAAATGGGATTTCAAGACTCTCTTAACGACATATGAAAATAACTCCGCTATGTAGTAGAGATGCACGCACTTTTTAAGAAAAGGAAAACGTTTTTTATTTTCTCTAAGGCTTTAGCTCAACCATAATATAATTTTTAGGCCAAGCTGAATGTATAAGAATAGCTGGTAGATGTGGAATGAACATCCTCTCCTCTGCTTTTAGAATTCCCAACTCCATCACACAAGAGTCATCATCAAAGCCATATTGCACATAAGACTTTGGAAAACGACATTAAGCTGGAGCATCGCACCACACAATGCAAAGTAGTGAGTGTACATGCTTGCAAACAAAAGGAGTGTACAAAACGTATATTTTCGGAAGAAGTAATGTTGCATTTTCTTGCTATGTTGCATTCCACATCCTTCGTTCCTGTACCAAGTAAGCCTTACGATATACTTAGATCCAAGTTTTTTTTGTTATTGTTACAGTGGGATAAACAACACTAATACGTTCTCTTTTCTGCAGAAGTCGGAACATGAAGGACTAGTGGCGGTGACGCCACTTCCTCATTTTCATCTTATCTTGTGTGTCGTTCCTCAGCTCTAAAGGAAAGCCAGCACTCATTTTTTCTGGAGAATTATACGCGCTTTCTCTTTTAAGAATGAATGAAGTCTTGAGCATTTCTGCACAGACACGGCACAAGTCGGCTTTTCCCCCTCTTTTCCTCATGAAGTGGGAATACAATGAGGAAGACAAGAATATTCCATTAAAAATTTTTGCTAAAAAATTCCCATTCTAGAAATCCTCAATCCTCCCACAGTATACTTACCTTGCTCCTTCCATTTTTATAAAACCGCGTGAGAGAAAACAACACAGGCTACTTATGTAAGTAGTGAAAGTAGAATGAGCAACCAAACCACTCATTCCTCTTCTTCTTCTTGCTTAGCCAACCGTGAGGGAAAGCATAACGTAGCATAAACATTCATGAGAAAAGCAGATTTCTCGAGAAAAACTTTCTTTTGGAAAAAAATATACATAAAAGTTTTAAAGGTACTACCAAAAATTATTGATATCAACTTAATAACACTGTATATTTTAAGCTAAAATGGAAGTCACTTGAAACGTACGAGTGGCTTGGATCACACTTGCTTCGATAATACATTTTGCGTATCCATCAATCATTAATGAAATCACGTACAAAAGAAAAATGGATGGAAATAACGTAAGGAGTACTGGAGTAAAATTGTAAGCATGACATTAATGTTTTCTTAAGAAGGCGGCACCACTCATTACAACCCATTTTCTTGTACAATTGCCCGGAATAAAAAGTAAAAACAGGCAATGACTCAAGTCAACTTTCTTACGCTAACATCACGCTTTGCCATCTTGAACGCATGCATCTACGCTTGAAAATGTATCGGTTCGGTTCATACATGCATAATGATACACATGTCAAGAATAATAGTATGAGCAGACGGGAAAGAAAATAAATAAATGGAGTGGAGTCACTAAAGTGGTGATTTTTCTGCCGCGAAATGGCCATTGAAAATGCATCATTTATCTGCAGTAAATGTGCCATTAGCCACAATAACACTGGCGGATATTGGGAGCTGCGTAACCTATTGAAATGTTGTGATTGTGATTATCTATACGATTCATAGTCTTAGAAGAATAACTACGACATAAAAACATGACATAACGGACTGAGCGAGCCACGGGAAAATGGCTTCATGATTACCCCCATAATGGCAATAAGCGCAAAACAACTGTCACCGTAATCCAACCCCTCCCTAATAAAACACAAAGTTTTTGACAGAGTTCATCTGTGAAATAGTAAAATTGTGGTGTACGACGTAAGTGGTGGTAGGGTGGAATATTATTTTATCCTTGAAATTGCTCTTGGCTGGACATCCACGTAAAATCTAAATAATTTTCGGGAAATCCCCTTCCATTTTATTATTTTATTTCTCTGTGTTCAATTCAAATCCACTCCTTCTTCCACCACGAAAAAAAGATGATAATAATACCTCTATTTCCTCTCACTTTCTCTGATATTTAACTCTGCATATTCGAGTGGAAGGAAAAGGGGAAGAGGAAAATTGCTTAGTTTACGACAACCATCCAGGGGAAATGACTGAAGTCAATGTCCATGAAACGTCTAGAGAAGGAAAAGCAAGAACTTTTTTGTTTAAAGCTTGGCTAAAAAATCTAATCTCAACAGTCCAGCGTATAAAACCGGTCTTCCTCTTGGACTCCTCGGTAGTGAGTCGTACAAAAATAGCAGGAGGAGAATGACTTTCACTGTTTCTGTTGTGAATGGTTTACCTAAAAACCAATCCCCACATCACCAGTAAACTATGCATAAAGAGAAGCCTAATGGACTGTGTAGTCCACTTCACATCCGTCCGTCAAGAAAAGACTTTGTCTATTATATTCCCTGACTTTCACTTGTATAAACATGTACATGTGCAGTCAATTGCCCATAAAATGTGTTATGTACTAACGTAAGCTTACTTATGTAGGAAAAAAACGTATGAAATGTCAACTGGGGAAATCATGCCTTATTGCTTCTTTCCCCTTCAAAAATGTACATACACAGCACAGCTACGTACGTTATGCATCAAGAGAAACAACAGCATCCCATCCCATCAGGTTCACCACATCACACAAAAGCCATACCACCACACCACACCGCTGCTGCGGACGTATAAGATCGGTACACCCATTTCCTTTTCATTTCAACTGTCCATCTCCACTACAGACTACTTAGACCGACGTAGGTATGAGTTTATTTACAAGTAGAAAAAAAAGTATTTCGGAGAGAAAAAAGGAATGCAAAATTCTAGGAAAAAATCTAACACCACATCAAAACCTCTTTTTGAAGGCGATTGTATACATTAAAATGCAGCACGGGAAGGAGAAACAAAAGAGCTAGATGAATACCAGAGCCGTTCTTTGATACCTTAACAGAAAGGTGGATCATATTGCAATCTCATATGAGCGTGAACTTCATGAAAGACTATAGAAGGAAAATACTTATTCTTCTCAATGGAATATGCCTAATCCTGTCTCAATTTTCACGACTCCTTCTAAATCCTTTCATTTTTTTGTCAATACAAAACAAACTCAAAAAACTAACTTGAGTATTGCATGTTCCTCGAAAAAAATGTTGTACTTTAACATTCCCTTTTTTTTAAAAAAAAAGTCCATTCGTGCTTGCATGTAAGTAGGTAAGTATGTACCTTTCAAAAAACAACGAACAAGTGGCATGATGATGGTATGCATGCAATACAGCATAACTTACACTTCGATACAGTCAGTCAAACAGTGAAAGTCTAGCGGCTTGTCAGCAAAAAGAAAGGTTAAAATAAACTTTTCAACTCTCCATCTGTTGGAAAAAAATGCCGAAAATATATAGCGACTTTTGACTTTGTTTCGTTTTTTCACAGTTCTTTTGATCATGACGATAATAATAACATCTTGCTCTTTTTCGTGTTTACATCTTGCTTCCCTTACGTACAGTTCGAATTCCACTAATATGTAGTTTCCATTTTTTGCAGTAAATTTAAAAAAAGTCCATTCGTGCTTGCATGTAAGTAGGTAAGTATGTACCTTTCAAAAAACAACGAACAAGTGGCATGATGATGGTATGCATGCAATACAACATAACTTACACTTCGATACAGTCAGTCAAAAACAGTGAAAGTCTAGCGGCTTGTCAGCAAAAAGAAAGGTTAAAATAAACTTTTCAGCTCTCCATCTGTTGGAGAAAAAATGCCGAAAATATATAGCGACTTTTGACTTTGTTTCGTTTTTTCACAGTTCTTTTGATCATGATAATAATAACACGTTTTTCGTGTTTACATCTTGCTTCCCTTACGTACAGTTCGAATTCCACTAATATGTAGTTTCCATTTTTTGCAGTAAATTTGATCGTTATTTGCTGTGACTTGGAAGTATCACGACATCAGATACTACTAATACGGAGCTATGTCGACCGGGACATGTAATCCATGTAAAAAATACTATTGGAATTTTTTTTTCTCCTCCTTTCGTAGAAAAACTGTTTTCATTTCACTGGTTTAGTTTGAAATGACTGCATGACATTGCGGCTGTTGTACAACAGCGGCATAAGTACACACTACCGTAAGGCAATAAATATATATAATTTTGGCGAAAAAAAACGGAATGTTCCAGTTCCACCAAAATTTCTGCAATAAAACTAGAGGCCCTCAACATGAACGTTTGTTTGGTCTCCCCCGGAAAGAGAAAATGAAAAAGTAAAAAATGGTGCATTATTGATTGCCGAAAAACGACAAAACAGACTCTGACGACCGTATGAAATCAAGCCAACCAAAGTCGGCGGAACTAAATAAATGAAACTTGCAAATACTTATTGGCACACGGACTCTTTGTCGCTGTCGTTATTGTATTACTACTAAACCTTCTTTCAGTCAAACCAATTTTCTGGGCAAACGATTTGTACATTTCAGTTCGAATCGAACTCATTTGTGCACTAAATTTGCGTAGCACAGAATTCCTTTCCGGGCTGAAGCTCTTCACGCTCTGAATCCTAATGGCAAAGCAAAAGCCCAGAAGGAGGAGGATCTAAATCAGAATTCTTAACAATTTCCTCGTGGCTCGTGGCCTAGTTTCAGTGCAGTTTAATGCGATTTTTATTCGTTTCATCATCAAAATTCATGCAATATGGAAATTAGCACGAAAGAATGGCCAATTTGCGTATCTGAACTAACAGAAAAAAACTAATATAAATATTCACAAATAAACTAACAAAATCTATTATTTTTTTCCATTTACGTAAACGTAAGCCACGATTTGTATTTACTGGACTGTCTGGAGAATATTTCCTTTTTTTATTGGATTATTTTTTATTTTCTCCCTCTCTCTCTAAAAGAAAGCAAGCAATAAAACAAGCAGTAGAAAAATGGTAATATTATGTAAATCAGGAGTTGGTGACATTTCCACCAATTCCCGTATAAACTAATTTGCGTATCTGAACTAACAGAAAAAAACTAATATAAATATTCACAAATAAACTAACAAAATCTATTATTTTTTCCCATTTACGTAAACGTAAGCCACGATTTGTATTTACTAGACTGTCTGGAGAATATTTCCTTTTTTATTGGATTATTTTTTATTTTCTCCTTCTCTCTCTCTCTCTCTCTAAAAGAAAGCGGGCAATAAAACAAGCAGTAGAAAAATGGTAATATTATGTAAATCAGGAGTTGGTGACATTTCCACCAATTCCCGTATAAACTCCCCCATTTTTCCTCGTCGTAAAAAATAAAGCGCTCACGATAAGAAATTACTACATACTTTCTGTGAGTTAAAGTCCCGCAGCCGCAGCGTACAGAACACATTTACACGGAGGCATTGTAAATTTTACTACTTTTCATTTCGCAAATACAAGACAAGAAAAAACTTTCCATATTTATTTAGGCGGTGGCGGTACACAAATGTGATTTTCAAGTTCTAACTTTCTTTTCCCAGAATCAGAAAGAAAGAGGACACAAGACGCAACTACAAAACAACTTACTTGAGCACAACACACAACTAAAACAACACATTTCTTCGTTTCGAAAACCTTTTTTCTCCATTTCATTTTCTAAAACGGCAAACACTTACACGATTTGAATATGCATATGTGCTACTTGGACCTCAAGAGCTAGCAAGATGTAAGAGACACGAGCCCTGGAAACGACACAAATAGAACAATTTCTTGGGCTTCCTATGATTACTATTGCTCTGGTTTATATTTGTTAGGGAAACCCCTCTAATAACGTAACCTTTTCTTTGTGCCGACTAGGATCTCAGATGGCTCGGCATATGGCACAGGCACAAATTCTTTGTCTCCTCCATCCAAATGAGCAAAGCAGGCAAGAATAGCGATATGGCAAGGCAATAGCATGACATGTATGTTTACAACAGTCAAAAATATGTGCATGTATGTTTCCACAAAAAAGAGCATTGTATTTCTGTATTGTTTACCACTAGAAATGGGTTCCTATCTCCCAAGACACTCATAAAGGAAAATAGTTTCGAATGAAACGAGAGAAAGAATATAGAAAATTTCAGGAACTGTGTTTAGTTTTGTCCGTAAAAATGCCTTTCCCATATTATTAGTTTTATGACAATGCTGCTGCGATGCGAGATGCTGCTTCAGTAAAGAAATTAATGTGCATTGTTATGATGATTATTTGAAATGAAAAGTGCAAAGCAGACTGCTCATAGAAAAATATTTTTATTGCCAAAATCGGTTACAATGTAATAAGTATCTCAACAATATTCTGTGAAAAAGAAAAGTTTTGGTCTTGATTTGTTTTATAAAAGGAAGTAGTCAAAATTGGAGAAAACTTTAGGATGAATGGAAAGGAAACTGAAATACAGAGACAATTTAAACTAAAAAGAGTTTTGTATTTTTGTTTTTTAAAAGTGCCGCTATGAATGGAAATGCGAAGTTTGAGTATAGTAGTTTTGGAGTAACAGTAGCATTTGTTTGTTTTAGGTACTTTTTTGCTTTTCTCGGTTGGTCCGACTGAGCTAAAAACGGCACGGTACAATCCATACCGGCTGATGTGGGACAATGCCCTTTTCTAACTTCTCTATAGTGAGTGACTCTTCGACTTTCACATTTGGAAAGTAAAATATTATATAGTATTTATCTCGATCTGTCTACTACGACTACTACTATATAGAAGCCTAGAGTATTTTGTTGGGGAAGGAAAATAGCACGTAATTTGTATAGACAAGTTCACATCCGTCGTACTTCTTCCGGGACTTTGGCTTCAGAGTTCGAGTCAAGTCACTGGAGGAGAGGAGAGTGCACAACCAAAGGCAAGCACACAGTGCACGCATTTTTCAACAGTAAAAACCCTCCCAAAATAAATGCCTTTTCAGGGAAAAATGTGTTTTTTCAGTACTAGCTGTGCTTGCAAAAATTGCATTNCTCTTCGACTTTCACATTTGGAAAGTAAAATATTATATAGTATTTATCTCGATCTGTCTACTACGACTACTACTATATAGAAGCCTAGAGTATTTTGTTGGGGAAGGAAAATAGCACGTAATTTGTATAGACAAGTTCACATCCGTCGTACTTCTTCCGGGACTTTGGCTTCAGAGTTCGAGTCAAGTCACTGGAGGAGAGGAGAGTGCACAACCAAAGGCAAGCACACAGTGCACGCATTTTTCAACAGTAAAAACCCTCCCAAAATAAATGCCTTTTCAAGGAAAAATGTGTTTTTTCAGTACTAGCTGTGCTTGCAAAAATTGCATTTTTGTTTGGTTACATCGTTGGTTTAGCTCCCTTTTTTTGTATAGCAATTTAAGTGGGAGGGAATATACTGACTACTACTACACTCCTCACTAACTCAATGACTTCACTAAGCTTTTTTTCTAAACTGTAAGCAAAAGTATGAGAGCATGTGTGCCCCATTTTCTTTCAACTCGAGAGAAAAAAATTGAAACTTTTTACCAAGAGAAAGTAGACTTCTACTTTCAATTTTTCCAACAATACTTTCAGCTTGTGCTTGTGAATGCCTTCCCGCTTGAGCCATTAAAATTGAACCAAAAATGGAAACTATTTGGATGAAAAATTTTCGCCGTAAATTAAAAATAAAATTTCCAATATACTTCGGATAATGATATTCCTTTGCAATTTGTATGCATCCGCCTCTCCATGACTTTAACTTGTGAGCGTTCGTTGATGTGATGATTCAGAATTTATCCGAGGCTCATCACTTAAGTCACTTTGTCCTTTCTGCCATACGAAAGAATTGATAGGGGAAGTTATTTGTATTTTGTTGTCAACACCCCTCGACTTTCCCTTTCCTTGCTTTGCATAAAATCATATTATTATTGTTATTATCAAAGGAGTGCATCTGATGCTGATACTTATGATCATGATCGCAATAAGTATTATGGAAAGGAGGAGGAGAGCATCTGTTTGCCCTTCAATTCAATCCAGACAGACAATTTCCATGAAGGAGTTCATGTTCCTGCGTTTATCAATGATAATCAAACAATTCGTATGTGTGACATGGGCCGAAGCTGTAAAGTGGAACGAAACGAAGTTGACAAATAAGAGAGGAAACGACATCAAATATCATCTTCTCATCGTCATCACACAGACACAAGTTGAGTTGGAAAGAATGATACAAGAATTGATGATGAGAATGCGAGTCCCGTTTTTCACACATTTTCCCTTATCGATTACCATCTTCAAACAACACACTCCCATTTTCCAGTAAAAGGGAAATGAAATGGAAATAAATGGAGGAAGAGACAATACATAACAAACAAGTGAAATCGTTATTGTCAGGATGCATACATGCTCTTGCATTAAAAATCGGAAAACGTGGTTTCCTTTGGGGTTTACTTACTCTTCACCAATTCAAATTTAGAGAGAGACGATGTAGCGCAACTGATGTACCTCAATAAAAAAGCATGATGGCAATCAGTGCATCCAATCAACATGTCACATTTTATTTATTCACTTTGTTGTCTCTATAGATCTTCCCAATGCACCCATTTGCCATTTTCTATTTTTGCATGACGGTGCACTGCTTTTTGTTGGGTGACAGATAATCAATCCACCGCTTCGAATGAATGGGACCTGGTTTTACGAGAATGAAAGCATGTTGTCTTTATTAGACTTCTTATTTCCCTTTCCTCTCCCGGGTACATCATCGATTTGCATTTGTTTATTTTTCATCATTATTTTTCAGACTACAAAGCGGAGGAATTTATCACGCTTTTTTACACTGGATTTAGCGTTTCAAAGAATTATGTTTGTTTGTACCTTGAAATGTACTTTTCCTTGTAACTCAGGCCCTTTTGATTCTATATTCTAAGTTTCTTATTCCACAGAAGGAACATGAAGCATGACTTCACTCATCTTGCGTGGGACACTGCAATTGTGATATAATGTGCCTTCCATGTGGTCGACATTTGGCGGTGGCCATTATCGATCTCTTTTCCCTTCTGAGAAAATCCACACTTTTTCGTACACTTTTTTTTACTCTAGATTCGTTTACACAACTGAGACTGTTCTATTGCCCTTCTCTCAAAAAAGATTCGTTTTATGGAAGGAAACTTTTCGCTGGACGGACACAGTCACACTCACTTTCACAATAGCTTCAACAACAAAAAAAGGAAGAAGTGTAGTTTTTTATTGAATTTGCTTTCTTCCTTTCCTAAACAGTGCTTAGTTCAGACTTCATGTTGTTGACCTGAATCTGATTTCCTTCGCTAAGGACAGAACAGAGTAAGTACATTTTTCGAAGTGGACACGAGAATGGACTAAATTCAAGTAGCTACGCTTGTTATTCTTTACTTTTTTTAGGTGCGTGCACTTAATGGAAAACTTTTTTACTCATCGACAACCAACCAAGTAAAGTAAGTTTTATTTACAAAGGCTGGAACTTTGTGTACTTTAAGCTGAATTAAATTGGTCTAGTCTGCTTTCGTCCTCTCTGGTTCTGGTTGTGCACATAATGTAACATTAACACTTGTTAAAAGCAGAAGAATTCAATTTACTAACAATTTATTACTGTCCAGACCGAGTCTAGTCCAATCCATGCAAGCTCTTGGATTAAATACATATAGGCTTGGTAAAGCGGACTCCAGGACCCGGTGAAACTTGATATGGTTGTTTGTAACTTGTACGCAACATTATATTTTCTCCACTGTTTTTTGGATCAATTCTTCCAGGGTAATGCGATAATACACTAGTTTGGACTGGACGGACTTTGAAAAGTAACTACAGAGTCCCTAGTTGCGTGTCATAGACAAATTAGGTATGGACGTACTTACGTACACACGTCTTATAAATGTAATTGAAACTTGGATGAAAATTACCGCTACCGGGGGATGTGTGATTCGTGATGTGAGTAAATAGTGAAGGAGTTAAATGTTAAACCCTATCGGTTGCTAGTAAATAAATGGCGAAACGCAATAAGTTAAATTAGGGAGAAAATGAGGTTGGCAGTTGGATTAGCTCGACTTGACACGAATTCAATTCACTTACTTACATAGGTATACACTGAAAACTAATTTCGGTAACGGAAGCTGAAAGCCGTAGGCAGAAAATTGAATTGCTCTGTTTGTCAGGCACCTGCCAATCTAAATGTACGAGTAATGTTTTTGAGTGACCTTAACAAGTACGGGAACATGTATGAACACAAGTGACTTGAAACAAGAAAAATCGATTCGACCATTTGCAGAACAACAGACAGAGTTGATGACATGACAAGACAAACAGCTTACTTGCTCCTCTAACGAGTCTGGCTAAGCACTAAAAACGAAATATAGATTTTTTACCCTGTGCTTCCACTCCAGTAGAACAGACAAAGGTGAGATAAAAGGTGAGCGGACTAGGCTTGCTTCTTCATTAGCGGTGCATTGTCATCTGTAGACGTGTCATAAGATGCTGAAACTTTTTTATGGAGGTCTGGACAAAACATTAAAAATATTATTTTTATTCTCATCATTCCTCGAGAAATGAAATTTGTGGAGACCAATGCAATGGAAAATTTTAAACTTGCCATCCTATCCCTAATCCTTTTTTCATCCAAGCGAGCAGTGCATTACAAAAAAAAATGACGGTACGGGACCAACCGGAGACAAAAATGAGGAATACCTAACATGAGTCTGAAGATTTTCTTGAGAAAGAATGCATTTCATTTTCATTGCATGCATCATGCAACTTTGAAGTAGAGAGAGCAGGTATGTATTTTTGTAGATTGTAGATGCACGTAAGGAATGAAGACCCCATACGGTGCCAACAACAATCAGCAGGGATCCATGAAAAAATCTCAGTCTTTTCTTAAGCTCCAGTCCACGGTCTTTCTGTGCATGCATTTAGGTAGAAGTATTAGTAAAACTAGAGACCTAAAAGACGTGAAAACCATTAAAATATGAGCTTTATGGATATCATCTTCATGAATGCATATGTATGTCTCTAGTCTTTTATTACATCTCTTCAAATGGAAAACTTGTTCTTAATGCAACTCTCGCACGACACCGAAAGTACAATGCACCACCAGCAGAACAGAACAGACAGCTTGGATGTGGTCGTGAATTGTAAGAAGGTTTGAAAGAGGTAGGGGTAAAGGGGGAAACAAAGAATGCATGTTTTGCATGCATTTTTAAAAAGCAAATGGTCATGTAAGCATCTTTGAAAAAGCCTGGAGTATGTTAAGATTTCCATTTTGAACGGTAAAATTGTTGATAAAAAACTGATTTTAATGGATTGATTGAGCTTGCTTTCAACACGAGATTATTCTCCGTTATAATTAAAGTTTCTAAATCGTCTAGCCCGATTTCAAATAGTCCATGAGTGCTTAGCTGACTCAGTTATTCGTCAAACAGAATCATTTCACATCGTATTGTTCTTTTCAATCTGACATCAGCATCACATTTTTGCTCATCAGGTTTGTTTGAGAAAAATCGTAAATCAAAACATGTTGACAATTATCTTGTTTATTGATGTGTTTATTTTCTCTCTCTAATTTCCCATTATTATCCCCAGAGTGGTCATATTTTGGGTGTATAGCACAATCCTCAGCGAATACTAATAAGAAATAACCAACCTTTCTCATAATCCATTCACCAGATATGAGAGAGGAAAAGACGCAATGTCAGTCATTCTTTTGCTCGAGTGGCATCCGAGTATCCTCATGAAATTCAATCCGACGCAAGGGAGAATGAAAACGATTTCCTCGTATAAAAGCATGAAACAGGGCAAGAAATTCCTCTAAAAACTGTAATGATCAAGGATGATCATGATCATCAGATGAAAATAATGTTGAGTTGAGGAGGATAAAGCAATGCAATAGAAAGGGAGTGAATGGTAAAGTTATGTGTGCTGGAGCAGTAGATAGGTAATATCTCTTTACACTTGAAATAACGAAGACGAGGTTGGAGAAAAACGCACCCTTGGCATATTTATCGTCCCATAAAAGAATGGGAATGGAAAAGTGCAACAGAATTTTCACGAGGAAATTAAGGGAATCAAACAGAATTTCCTCGCTATTCACTCCTCAAAAAAGTATGCCTAATAATAAAAAAGGCTCAAATTGTTGGGGAGTAAAGCCTCGAAATCGTTTTTTATATCTATTAGTCCATTTTTTCTACTCGTTTCAGTGCCAAGCTAAGGCAGCTTAAGAAGAAGGGAGGATTGAGTTTATAAAAAAACTGACATCATTATTATTATGATCGTTACACTTGCAATTGCCGTTAGAAGCATCATTGCATTGTGTGTATAGAGTAGTATTGAGTAAAAAAAAGAGTCAGTCTCAGACCAGTCACTCTTTTTCCCTTCCTTTCTCTCACAAAAAATATCACTTTATTTGGATAAGCACTTTCTCTTTGTTCATGAGTATTAGTATTATCAGCAGACTCATCTTCCCCCGTAATAATAAACATTTAGTATTGGATCGAGTGAGTAGAGAGTAAGTGAGTACGATAATAATATAGTTCTTCTTGTGAGTTTCTTCTGCTCCATGTACTCCAACATCAATTGAATGAATGGAATGAGTATGAGTATTATCACAGTAGTTTTCATGAGGAGGAGCATGAAAAAAGAAAGGAACGAGTTGTAAGGAGGAACATGACATGGAAAAGGCTGTGAGCAGAAATAGCAATAGCAATGATAAACCAACAAATGAATATGGGGATAATGACAGTGAACATCAGCATGTATCAGCATCAATGAAAAAATAGAAATAGTAACAAAAATTTCTCTATTGAGAAGATAACGAGTTTGCTTCTAGATAATAATGATCATCGTGTGGTCATCGATGTTGAAGGATATGAAATGAAAGTGGACCGGTCTAAATCATATTAAATAATAAACTTTATCACAGCCATAATTTCTGGCCTTTTGGGGAGAAAGACTGACATTTTCTTAATCAACTTGGGTAGTACTATAAAACTTAGGGAATGGGAGTGAATGAAATGTGAAAAAGCTCCCAAAAGGATGAAAGCAAACTTGAAAATATTAGGGAAAAAAGTTTTTCTGAGAAGACGGAGGCGTTAAAGCATTTGGCCGGTTGTTCATCCTTGTTTAGTTTGGTTTATTTATAAAACAACAACAACAACACAATGTACCTAATCTTTTATTTTTTGGTAGTGCTATGGTAGAATGGTAGTGGTGTGAAGCCAAGTGAGCCAAAGGGAGATGAAGTCAAGTCAAAAACTTTAGAAAAAAAAGTTAAAATGAACAAGAGAAATGCATAAGAATGAGGGGAATGAGATCCCATACATTAAATATTATTTCTGAGAAAAGTTTTCTCCTCAAACGGATGGAATAAAAGAGGACTTAAGAAGAGGAGAGATGAAGATGAGATGTGTAAGTGTATAAATATAACCTTTATTTTCCTTCAGAAAGAAGTGGAGGAAATAAGAGCAAAAAGCGATTTTCATGATAAGCCCCGGCTGTCCAAATAAATTTATGTTCTCAGAGCTTTCCCGTTCTCCAACAGTTTTCCCATTATCCCTTTTACGTACTTGATGTCGTCTTTCACAGAATCGTCATCCTCAGAATTCTTACACAAAATGATGCATAAGAATGCGAGTTAAATAGATATACAAATACTATGTGTTGTGTACTTTTTTGAAAATTTAAACAATAGAAAAGACCTGATAAAACATTGTATGGTATTTACTTAAGCAAACCATGATGGACTCGGAATAAAAGAATATAGATCATTTACATGTGGATACTTTTTAAACTCCTGGACGAGTTAAGTCAGCCAACAAGAGAAAAACTTTCTTTTCACTTCTTCAGACAGTGCTTTCAAGCATAAATGCTTGCAAAGAGGATCAGCATTAATATATCACGAAAAATAAAGTCAAGGAGGCGGCAAAAGAGATAAAGATATTGAGGCGGAAAATGAAAAATGGAGGATAATATTGTTTTGTTTTGTCTTCATCTTTAAGTATCTTCCTCATCCCATCAAATTTAGCAAATAAGAACAGACAGGATGAGCAGCTCATCATGAGCCTAAGTGCTACATAAAAGCAGAGAAAAGTGAAGTAGGCTCTTTAAACCTTAATTATTTATTAACCTGACTTTGCTCCTGTCCCGTCTCATCGTCATCATAACGTGATATGCTGAACCAAAACAAACCTTTGCTGCATCTGCATGAAAATGCAAATGGTAAACACGTTGCAGATCTCAACTAGTTTCTGTTTGTATGTACATACAGCTCATCCCACAGACCCAGGCTAATGCAATGCACTAAAACGCAACAGTAATTACTTTTATGATGAAACAGTAAAAAATAATGCCATCATCATCACAATCTTTCCCCATTTGAAATTAGCTCATCCATACATATTGTATTAAATGCAAGTGGCTTCTTCCTATGAATATCATTCCGGATTATTATTACTATATAGAGACTCGGTGAGTCGCGTGCATTGCATTATACACGTTCACTTCACAATCATAGTCGTGCTCTCATGATTATCATTATCATATCATCATTAAAAAATACTACAGTTTTTTTATCGTAATCGTTGAGGATGTGCACATGTGATGTTCATGCTCATCCAATCCTTTTTCAATCGGCTTTCATGGTACAGCAGCAGTGGAGGCACACCTTCTGCTTTTTTTGGTAGTTTTCCCGAGGTAAAAATATGAAATGGAAAATGATGACGATGATGATGAGGTGCTCACTTTCCATTCTCATCAAATATTCATCAGAAAGGAAATGTGCTTAACGGTTTTTATACGGTTGGATGCATGAATTCCCGCCAATGCATTTCCATGGTCGCTTTACTTTCCATGAAGTTTCTACTCAGTCTGGCTTGGCTTGGCTCTCAACTCGAGAGATGGGGAAAGGATAAAAATACATTAACAAGTCCCGAATGAAGAGTCTTCTTCTATTTAGGTTACATGCTAGTACGTATACCTATTTATCTGCCTAGACAAGTCAATGTCCATGGTATACCTCATGCCTATTATCCACTAACATAATTTGTCAATGTGTGCACCTCCCTAGCAAAAAAAATTATCAAAAGTTTAGACTGAATTGGGGGAACTCCACAAGTCGGAAAAAACATCCTTCTGTTGTGTTCTGTTCCAACTCTATTTTGAGAGTTTCTTTGCGTGGTTCTATGAAGCACACGCAGACTGTTTTTCATGTTGCCTCTCAATAATTCACAGAAGTTACCATTCATCACTCCGTTCACTGTGGAGGGAAAGCAAACAACTTTCTCTCTTGATGCCATCAGATCACGCTGTGGCCAATAAAACCCATGCAAACGCCATAATAAACTAACGAGCAAAGTAGGAACCCAAGCGAGTCAGGTAAACCAGAGAGATAACAACATCCATTCTGAATAGGGATGGATGGGATAGAGATGTGCATGTGTACCAGCAAAGAAACGCCGGAGAAATATTGTTCTGATCACTCCATTAGACTCCTCGTACTTTTAAAATGCAACGGGAAAGGTAAATTCTACTATTCATATTCTACTTCGCCGCTTGTCGTTCTAATCACATTTCTCTTTCTTCCTCCTTTTGTTCGAATGCATCTGCAACATGTGTCGTTCATCAGATTAGGTAGCTTCCGCGTTTGTCGAAAATTCAACTAGAGTCGAAGAATATCATCAAAATGGAAAGCTTGCACTGAATTCATTTCACTTATTCGATTAAATAAGTTCAGCTTCTGTGATCAAAGGGAAAGTGTAAAGCAGAAGAGGATAATAACGTTTTTTCTTCTCTGTCTTGACTTTATAACTGACTGAAGTTTGGGAACATGAAAGAAATAAAAAAGGATTGAGATTATGCACACAACTACTACAACTACATTCGTACAAACAACAGCGTGATCCGATTCATTCACTGAAATCAATAAAGGGGGATGTGTAGTTTTTTCCTCAAAGTAGAATGTATCACAGACAACATTTTGCAAGTAAACATGAAACTGCATTCGCTTTGTTTAGTGCCAACTGCTGAGCTATTTACATCATTAAACCTCTTGAAAAAAGTTTTTCTCTCTTTATGTTTTCCACTTTTGAAAGGGAAATGCCTGTTGGAGAGAGAAAAAGTTTTGATTTGTGAGAAGAAAGTTGCTTACCACTGCTACTACCTCGGGACTGAGATAGAACGGCTATTGCTGATGTTGTACGGATTGTTTCTTTTTTCGCCAATATAGTTGCTACACTGCTTTACAAAAAGGATACTTTGACTGGCTTCTTTGCAGGGAAAGATATGATCATGCACCAACTTTTTTCATGTTTGTCTTCACACGAAAAATGCCTTTTCAACCTATCCGAGTATATTTTTTTCAAACTTCTAAACGTAATGAATTATAAGTTGCAGGAAAGAAAAACACGAAAGATGATTTTTTATTGCTGAGACTAGCTACCTCGTCTTGACTCTTTTTTTGGAAGAAGAAAAAATGTTGCTAGTACCTTTACGGTTTGTTGGGTTCACTTGTGAAGAAAGTTTTCTCTTTGCTCTTCCTCCTCACATCATCATCATAATCATAAGACACCAACCAACCACCAACTACCAACATACCTTAGCTTTGGATGGATGCACGGAAAAAGGAAAAAGCCAACAAAAAAGTTTTGACTGGGTGAGAATGTTGAGATATTGCGTGGAGGAGAT
>JAHZMX010002161.1:0-14831 GCA_027743895.1 Seira musarum | reverse complement strand
CGCTTATTGTGTGTGTATTATTGTGGTGATGGTAATGGTGGAGGGCAGTATTATAAATAATGATAATGTCGGCTACAACGGATTTCTGAAATTTGATTCGCTATAGTGTTCGTGGCTGGTGCAAAATTACATAGGTTGACACGAGGGAATTCATAAGTTGTGACGAAAGAAGCAAACCAGAGCAAATTTGTAGTTTCTGCAACTTGTCCAATTAAATATTTTAAAGACTTTTTATATAATTCGAAAAGGAAAAAAAATTGTTTGCATGATAAGAAATTCTCATTTATTCTAGATAATTCAATTTATTAATGCGTGATATTACACTTTGCAAGCTCATCTCATCCTTTTGGGGGAAAGTGAGTATATTCAACTTCCGTTCGTGTAAAAAGTTATGTGACTTCCACTTCACGAAACAGACCACTCACTACTACTGCAATAATGGTGATGATGGTGGTGGCTCGAGAAATTCATTAATTAAGATAAATTAGCTTAATCAAGCGTAGATTTCTTTTCCCATTAGATTTGAAATGGTATGAGACAAGTGTGGGCGAGGCGAGGCAGAGATTGTTTGGGCATCGCACAATCATAACCATGTTCACTCTTATGAAGTTTCGTGACGAATTGGTTTGAATAGATGTAGTAACGCAGTAAAATAAGACTCCTTTCGTCATGTATAACCCTTCGTTTTGCACTAAAGTCAATTAGCAATGGAAAATGTTGGTTAGACGGAGAGTGTTTCATTACGGAATTCTTAGAAAGCTTTCCTCAATCAATCCTAAAGAAATCTTCCTGAGCTGAGTGAATTGAGTTAAGATTCTAGCGGTTTCGCTCTAGTGCTCTAGTAACTGAAGTGTGAGGTAATGTGCGTGAGAAGACCTTTCCATCATCATGCATAATATATAGCGCTTTGCTTTGCTTACATGTCTACTTTATGTCATGTCATGTAATCCACAAACTCTATAATCCCTACTTCTTTACGTAGGGAAAACTAAACCAGTTAAAGTTGAATGAAGCGAGATTAGATAATCGTAATTACATTACAAGTAGTAGTATAGGAATTTTTGTGTGGGTTGTTTTCAATGTACAAAAGTTTAACTTCACTTCGAAGGATCTTTCTTGATCAATATACTTTTGCGATCATGATTCATGATCAGAAAACAGAATCTGAAGATTTTCATGGTACTTTTCCACACCATCCACATCCTCAATTCGATTCTTTCCGCAGTTCATTAAACAATAATTATAACTTTTAGTTGTCAGTTGGCTCAAGTCCAACTTCGATTATATTAGGTAGTCTCTTTTCATTCCAATTCTTGTTCACTTTTTGGTGTTGACCATGAAATGACTTCCATGTCATGCTGTAAGCATTGTTCACATCGTGCTCCTAAATTAGGCGGATCACAACACAATTCCTGGAGAGCTAGAGTCAGTTTTGATTTGAATGGGTTTTGCACTTACACTTGAAAGGTAAACATGACACTTTTTGCCATTAGCTATTATAGTTCTCCCCTTTTATCTAGAGAACCCTCGTGCTGGATATCACAATATTGTACAAGCGTATCCAAGGCAACACTTTGTTTTGGGTTGAGAAATTGACAGCTTCTGTTCCAAATAGGTGGGACTAAGGACAGTAGTGAGTAGGAGCTCCTCAAAGTAAAAGCAATAATACTTTCATTTCTGAATTTCTCCTGCAGCACTGCTGGTTCGAATTTTAATTCCGTAGTCGTAGTGGTAAAAGCAGTTGTTGCTTTCATTCTAATAAAAATTTTCAAGGGCAATTAGTTTTTTATGGTTACAACAGTGGCACATACAAATCATTCATTTTTCTCCTTACGTGTTAAGTGAAAATTAGGAAAAGTAAAAACATTATTCTGTTCTTAGCATTTCGTGCTTTTACAAAGGTAACCTTCGTTCGCGCTTTATATGCATTCTAACCTTGCACCAGTCCTTCGGCAAAAAATATTTCACTGAAAATTCGTTATTGATGTTATTTTTAACTTGTTTAGTAATAAATTTTGGTTTTTATATTACAGTTTTGTCCGAATCCAGAACCATATCGCAATCTGAGCCCAATTAGAAAAAAGTTGCAGCAGACCGGAAGCAATTGCTTTAAAGGCAAAGACGAGGTAAAGCATTTTAGACTTTTAATGTTTCTCTTCCTTAAATCCATTTACGATGAAAATCCGTGATGCATAGCAATTCTGGAATCCATAAAATATCGCACAATACAATAACGCTCAATTTTTCTTTTTACTAAACAGGATCTGAAACGGAACTTCCGAAAGGAAATGACACAGTCAACATAGCCAAAATTTTGACTGTCTTGATTTATTTGTGAAAATGTGAAAGTGCTAAAAATTCTCCATTAGTCGAGATCTGCCAATTCAGTTTACAATACACGGAAATAGTACCTAACTACATTTACTGTAGCTTTGTTGGTCCCCACCTATTATTATTACTGTTGAATTTGAAAAGACTGGAAGTTTACAAAGTCTTTTTTTATTTATTTGCCGTTGACGCAATCGATACTATTTATTTTGTCCCTTGTAAGTAATATTTCATCCCCTCTAAAAGCAAACTGAAAAATAGATGCACTTAATTCTCATGAATGATAAAGAACTTGCAGTGAAAATACAAGAACTGAAAAAAGGAACGCTGTATTATAAAAAGGGAAAGTGTTTCAAAGAATAATGCCTACGAATTTGAAAAGTCTTCTTACTCGTTCTCGCTCGAAGAACGAGTTGAAAGTGAAAGAAAGTAAAGATGAAATATCTTGTAGTAGTGAGGGTAGTGATAGTTCGGTCGAGAGTTCCGGTTGCAAATGTGAATCTTCAGGATTGCATAATTGTTTGAAGGATGCTTGTTGTTGTCGACATAACAGTGGAACCCTGTGTACCGTTAATGTTCCTCAAAAGTCAGGGTCATCATCACATTTACATACCGGAATAGACACGGAAGGCGATATTTATCCGGATCTAAGTTACAACACCGTCAACTTTAGAAGAGATGTCAGTCCAGAAGATCGCTGCTATATACCGGAAACATTTCGAAAGAGTTTGAACAGTGAGACTGCAACTAGTACAACAACAATGATACCTCCACCAGGAAGTTCGTATCATCTTCATCAACACCAACAGCTTCACCATCACCAACAACTCCAGCATCATCCACACCATCACCATCATCACCACCACCAACAACAGCAGCAGAAGCATCATCATCTTCAACATCGTGTGACTTCGCAAAATCTTCAAAGCGGACATGTTCCGTATCAGAGTAGTAGTCAGCATTACACTTCTCCCACCTATGAACCAGTTCCAACGGCGACAACCATGGGAAATTCGACGGGAGACTATTGTGTCAGCGATGGTGGTGGCTATTATTTAGATGACAAATCTAGCGTACCTTGCACCTCTTCTCGTCTTGTTAGTAACAGGATGGACGCAGTCGACAATGGGGGCGAGATGCGAACCCGAAACGCTAGTTGTAAATCCCTTTTTTACTCATGTAGCTCGCTACACCAACAACACCAAAGTTGTACTTCTTTCGACTCTAGTCACTTGGATCCAAGTTCAGATTTTTCTTGTGAGAATCATCAACATTCTTCTCCAACTTCTGGAAATGTTGCAGGTGTTCCTTCCTCAATGAAGGTGCCAACTTCTTCCTCCAGCCGAGATGGTCGGACGAATTTAGGTGATGGGTCCATGGCATGCGGTAGAGGATCGCCCTCGGCCCCCTGTTGTACCTATAATAATGTAAAAGATGGATCAGCGTGTCAAAGTTTGTCCATGAGGAAATGTGAGACTGTTTTGGCTCTGTCCAATTTTAATGGATCCAGCGTTTCTACGACCACTGCACCACTAACGACAAATTCATCCAAGTCGTACTCAAGGAATCCGGGAGCAGCAACAACAACAGCTTACTCAAACTTTGCTGCTGCTGCTGCTGCTACTTCTTCTTCTTCAGGGGCAGCCGTGCAACATTTATCATCATCTGGAGTTCCTTCCACAAGTAACAGTAACGGTAATGGGAATGTGGGCGGAAAAGTGAGGGTAATGAAGGAAAAGATATTCTCCACGTCATCATCTGCCCTAAATTGTCTTTTTCATTCCTCATCTCGAACTGGAAAACTTTTATCTGGCTGGAAGTTAACTTCGGCTAGTTCGTCAAATGCCGGCAGTAACACTAATGTGGGTCACGTTACAAATCCGTATAGTGGGAGCAATGATGGAAGTAATTGCTTGGGCGTAAATTGTCAACAGAATAAACATTTTCTGGGAAATCCTTCTTCAACCACTTCAAGTGATAATAATAAGCTTGGGTCCAGCGTGAACAATTCCTCCTCTTCTGCGAGAATCTCCAGCCATCATCATCACAAATCCCGAAGTCAGCTATCCATTTCAGAAAACAGTTTCAGCAGTAGTCCCGCACCAATGACTCCAGTTAATCGACTGAGGAGAAATGTATCTGTCAATAATACTAGTTCATTCTGTCCGAATGGTAGTTTAAGTGCCCATTCATCCTACTCCCGTTCGAGTAGTGTAGCGTCATTTGGATGGAAAGAAAAGGAAGATCCATTTGAGCCGACGTTGTTGTGTCGGCTTTGTCTTTGTAATGTGCCCCTTGAAGAAACAATGGAAATTCTCGCCTGCTCCTGCCGATACTGCAAAGACGTAAGGAAAAAATATTGGTATTTCCAAAAAGTCCTACTCTATTACTCTCTTAGAAAAACCATAATCCGTCTTCTGGGAAAAGTAGATGCGTCTTACATAAACGCACGCATTACTCTTTCAGAACAGATTAGCCCTGACTGGTGTAGTAACCGTTCAAGCATTTCGTCTTAGTATAAAATGAAAGAACTCCTTCAAAATATATTTTATAGAACTACAGAAGTCACTAAACCTTTCTGAATTCCTCGTGCTTTAAACAATGTATCTGGTTAAAGAGAGTTGTAAGCGTTATAGTCGTTTTTCAATCGCTTTCTTCCAGTAAATATTTTTGCTGACATTTTGAGTGCCTTTTTCGGAGTAAATGGCAAATGTCGCGTTGTTATTTTTTTTCCTCCATTGATTGGATATGATTGATAAGTACTAGTCGTACTTGGTACATATGCAATTATAGGCAGGAGAAAGCAAGTCCAGAGAAAGTTTTGTAAAAGTAACTTTGAGAAAAACTTACCTGAAGGTACAAAGACTGACGCCGTTTGTTCTTAAAGATTATATGATAGATGAGTGGGAGTATCTTATTTACGAAAATACCTTAGTTCGGTTCTTCTAAAATTAAATTATAAAGCCCACGCACGAAAGTCGATGTGGTTTTGTAAGAGGATTAGAGTAGCTTACTTGGCCACCCACTAATTACTTCCACGTTCTTTGTAAATTGTTGATGCTCAAGCTGAGGTTTACAAAACCGTTTTCTTTCTTTGTTCTAGTGTTTAATTAGCTACGTAACTTTCGAGATACAGCAAGGTGCAGATGAGATAGCTTGTCCGGATGCTAGCTGTGAGAAACAAGGGGTTATGGAACTTTTGGAAGTGGAACATCTCGTACCATCACTTCTTCTGGAGAAACACAAAAAATTCAGACGATTCCGAGGTAATGTAAAAAAATGTTAAAGAAATAATGCATGATTTTTCGACTTTTCCTTCATTTCCTATTTTGATTGCGACGGAAAAGAAATCACACTTGATTCCATCTCTCAGCTCAGTCTCAGCCTAGACTTGAGATTATTGTGAAAGATCGAAAATTGAAGTTGCTGTCACGTTAAAATGCAAAAAAAAGAAGAAATAGAGAGGAAACGTGAATGAAATTCTATGAATAATAAATAAGAAGAATATCTATATCATCTTTTCACTTCCACTACTACTTCCGCAACTAACGAACTATTTTTTTATTATATTTATTATTGCAGAAGTTGAAAAGGATAGTAAATTGATGTGGTGCCCATCCCCGGGTTGTGAAACCGTTTGTGAAATACAAGATAACTCACTGTTATTGAAGGGAGGCTTTGTTACGGAGAATGATCGAGCTCATGGCGGTGGTGGAGGCAAAGAAATTGTAGTCACTGCAGGAGGATCACGTAACCTTCCCTTCATAAGCTGTCCCACTTGTCTGAACTACTATTGTGCAGAGTGTAAATTAACTTGGCATCCGGACTCAAGTTGTGAGGCTTTTCGTCGGAAACTAATCAAACAAGGCAAACTCAGTTCCGAAGATGACGAGCTATTTTCATTGGACTCCATCAAGAAGTGTCCGTTTTGTCACGTTCCCATCGAAAAAGATTCCGGTTGTGCTCAGATGATGTGTAAACGGTGCAAGCACGTCTTTTGTTGGTATTGCCTCGCATCTTTGGACGTAAGTAGATTTTTTTTTTAAATCCTTTTTGTAGAGCTCGAATATTTTATCCAAATCGAAGTAAATAACTGGTACCTTGTCATTCGATTATCCTCCCAACCTATCATGTACCCATTTTTTTCATGCTGTCAGGAAGATTTATGCCTAGCAATTCTCGTAATTATTTCGACATGTATGTGTATCTAAATAGTTTTGAACTACTACTACTGGTCTCATTTCTCACATCGAAATTGTTTCTTTTGTTCAGGAGGGAGGGATCGTGATTGTGGTGGTTGTTTGCGTAGGAGTCTGTAGTTTTCCCAGCTTTAATTTAAGCACATTTAAAGTTTGCTCCCCTCACTCATACAGATACAGTCTCGAACTTTTGCTGGCACAATTTTGTTGATCATAATCAACAAAGTAGCTTTCCAAAATATTAAGTGCATACTTGAACGAGTAATATATTTTCGAGATAAAAAGCCTGTCCTACTATAAGAGGGCGCATAGTTAATATGCGATTTTCATATTCTATTCAGAATAATAATGCACGATAAAATGGATCGGGGTATATGCATAGGCCTATCTGCGTTGCTTTTGCTCACTCAAGGAGATTTTAGTTAAACTTTCGCTGAGTTTTGCTGGTTGTGTAGATTGTAGATGTCCTAAAGAATTCTATTAGCATCCACCTCATTATTTTGGCCGTTTGGTGAGCTATCTTGCTATACCGCTACAGAATTAGTTGTGAATGAGATTTGCAATGCAGATGTGTTTCTCTTCCACTATCTCTCATTTCCTTCATGACTATCTGCTGCTCAGATTTAATTAAAAGAGCGTAAACTTGGTCCATTTGTTACTCTGGACCTTGGTAAAAGTTGACACTGTCTCTTTTCCCATACACACACATTTACTTTCTCCAGAAGCAAAGTTTAGCAAGGCAAACCAAAACTCACCAGAAAAAAAAGGCAAAGCTTTACATTGTCTGGGTGTTTCCGTCAGATAAGAAAAGTGTATTCTCATTGGAATTGTACAGTTTTCTATTTGAAGCATTCAATCCGCAAACAATACTATCTCTTCACGCTATCCAATATCAGCCACCGCTCAGCTTGTCCGTATATTTGTATCTGTGTTCTCAACTCTCAACATCTTTCTCTTCTCCTTTGTGGGAGATAGATTCATTATGCCATTCTCCTGGCATTTCCTTCGTCTCAGTTACGCAAACGTTTCAAAATTACATTCACTTTTCCATGGTCTGTCTGACTTGACAAAAATCTTTTGGCCAGTGCATTGCTAAAAGGTAGAAAATATCTTCTCAACCAACCAGCTAGATAACATTCCTGAAATTGAAGATGGGCCGACGAGGACGAAGAGAAAGAAGCCATATAAGAAGAAAGTTGGTGAAACGTGAAGTTAATGTGCGTGGCGTGGCAAGCGATGAAGTTCTTCTCTGAATCTTCATGAAATATATTTTCTCGGAAACCCGGTGTTGTTCTACTTAAGAGCATAAGGAAGCTTTATTAAGTTATTTGCTCAATTTTTTATTGCATAAAAAAGTATTGCAATTTTATTCGGTGACCATATCTTTAGGATAATAAGACACGCCTATGCTATAAACTCTTCATAACCGTAAACCAGGTCGAAAGTCAGTGGGGAACCCGTAAAACAGACTGATTTAATCATGCTATGCAACTGTTTCACCTCATGATGAGCTGTGACTATAAAACTCCATCACTGCTTGAGTATTATTATTACCAAGGCTTTTTAAGAGGGCAGGAGTGGAGTGAACGATGCAAAAGCAGCTTCCTCAATATTACCAATTCTATTTAATGTAATGAGGAATTATGCTAATATTGACCATGAAAAGTGCTCCACTCACAATGTTATCGCGGTAATCAGATCAGAAACTCCTGTATATGGTATCTCTTTTCCAGAGAAGATATGCCTCAGAAAGCTGATGAGTAGGAAGGAGAGGATGAAGAATGATAAAAGCCCTCCTCCCTCACATAAGCTTTTTCCTTTTTCCCTCTTCTCACTCGTTTATTTCCCAGAAACGATTCTAGTCCCTTCTCGTGCATAAATAATCTAGTGAAAGATGAAATTGATTCCACGAACCATAAAATGATATGCCTGGCCTGTAACCTTTTTTCAAGTTTTTTACACATAAATGCAGTTCTTGGTACAACCAAAGCCAAATACCAATAAGAATGCATGTATGTGTAATGTAAGCCTAATTTTTTTTTTCGTCGCACTTGGAAGGCACTTCTATATTTAGGCACACTTTTGAATTGAATCTTCCTCACGAACCTGAAAGAAATTACTGTGAAGAGAAGAAGTACATTTTCTATGATTCATTTTATTTGATTCTTTATGATTGTAGTGTTCTCAAATATATGAGCTTAGAGAGTCAGGATCCTTTGTTCTCAGTTCTCTTCAGGTTTTATGCATTCATTCATTCACTTGAAGCTTAAGTTGACTTTATGCACGTTTTTCACATTCTTTTTCCTTTTCTCTTGGAAGGTCTTCCTCTCGTATAAAAATCCTATTCGATTTTTTCTTATTCTTTTCTTTCCTCTAGCCCTGTCCTGAAATGAGTTTTTCTTTTTTTTCCGAGATGTGACTACAAAAAACCAACTTGTCAGCAGAGTATATTGCATTTTCTGGTACTGCTCCTTCTATTATTTTTTTGTGAAGAGAGGAAGAGGAATAATAGGATGAATAGGTCTTGTATAATACGAACTTGTTAGGGATTGTACAACCGTACAAGTCATATTATTGTGCCAGTCGTCAGAGTCAGAGGAAGAGTCTCTTAAAATTGTATGGGTACACATCTATAAAAAATGAACTTTTTTCTTCGTTTCCTCGATGGCATAACATACTTAATAAAAAGGCCATAGGTAAAAAAAAGATGTCTTCTGCTATAACTTTACAACTTACAACAATACACGAGTTAAGATGATAGAAGCCGATATGTATTCCAAAAAAAATGATTGAGGGTAGGAGTGGAGTCGTCCGGAGAAAGTTGACTATGAATCTTTGCCTAGGTTTACAATTTTCAAGTTGTGGGAGGAGAAAATATGTTATGAAAATATTTTACTTTTTTTCTGCGAAAGCTTTTGTGTAGTGATTCAAATTCATGAGGAAAAATTCTTGAAGGAAGCTTTATGCTCCCTAATAAAATTATACCTACTTGAGCATTGAATGTAAATTTACGATGTAGCATTAAGTTCAGCAGCTGGAGAAAAACGGTAAGGAACACAGCACGGCTTGCTGAATTTTCATTCATTCGTTTGTACAAACATGACGCAAGTGAATAGTGGAAGAATATGTAAAAATTGAACATGGAAAAAGATGTGTTGTGTCAGAGATGTCAGTATGTAATCTTTATGAGACTCTTTTACAATTTCCAACTTGAAAGACAGTCAACGCATCATGGAAAGAAATATGAAGAAAGGTTGTGAAGAAGTGAAAGTACTTTCTCCATAGGTATGCCTAAGCTAGCGAGGCACAGAATTACTTTACTCAAACGCCCTGCATCTTCCTTACCTTCACTTATGTATAACACAAGGCAGAGAATATGTATGAATGAAATCATAACGCAATGATTTAGGTGAATTGAAGCAGATTATTTTTGCGGGAATCCTCCTTTTACACACGTATCATGTATTTAGAAAGAAATGGGAAGAAATGAAAAGCTGTTGCCCTTTCACATATATTATGTAATATTTGGCGGAGGGAAAAGAATGAATTTGTGGAATGTGACAGTAGAGTTTATATCCTTACTTTTTGAAGGTTTCTACCAACGACGAAGGTAAAAGGTTGGGGTTTTGAGAGGAGGAACAAAAAAGTGGTTGAATAATGCATGACATCCTAAAAACGAGGTCCATTTCCTTAGGAAATAAAGAAACTAACGTGTAGTGTCCACCTATAAGTATATACATGGGTCGTCCCGTACCATATGTAACATCAGAAAAATAGTGGAGGACTAAAGTGCATGAAATATGTGTTTTTAGTAAGTAAGTTGAATGTACAATTTTGTACATACAGTGTAGTCGTATTTTTTACCTTTATTCCGCAAAATTTAATATGCAAGCTGAGGTCACGTTCGGGTTTATTCTTACTTTCTCCCATGACTTTTCATTTCATGTGTTGTGTGCTACTACTACGTTACTGCGCTCTGTGGTAGCGGTGTCGGTGGTGGTATGTGTCTCCTGCATGGCTGACTTACTTTGCGTTTTGCCATCTCTTTTTATTTCGTCCCTTTATCTTGTAAAATTCAACGAGACCAAAAGAATGTATTTTAGAGTAATTTTTCCCTGCTGGAAATGTCAAGTCTTGTTACGAGACAAGGGAGACGACTGAGACGAGTGAAGAAGAAAAGAAAAATGCTGTCATGTGTTGTGTATTGCATACATATTCCCTCATTTTCCATTTTTACTTCCCATTTTTGTCCTCCTCCTCCTCCCACATGAATGAATTGTTTGAAGAGACAAGGGAGACACTATATTTCCCCAGCTCTCAAGTCTCAAACCTATTTACTTTGATGATTATGAGAAATGAAGGAAGAAGAAACGAATGATATTTCATATTATTTCTGCTCTATAGTCTGATATGCGGTGGGGTAGAGTACATTATCGTCGTGCTTTTTTTTTCTTGATAAATATTTCTGTGAAAAATAATTTTTTTCGTTCTAGTTCAGCTCATACATCTTTTTTAAGTGTTATCTTATAGTACAAGGCTAGAGGAGAGAACTTTCAATTTTCCTCATTATTATTACGTTTCTATCATCATAAACAATCATGCGTTGAGACAGTTTAAAGTATACATGCTTACCTAATTTATTGTTACGTTTGCCTAGTATACCTTTTTAATTTATTCGGTAGAGTATTTGATAAATATTTCTGTGAAAAATATTTAATTTTTTTCGTTCTAGTTCAGCTCATACATCTTTTTTAAGTGTTATCTTATAGTACAAGGCTAGATGAGAGAATTTTCAATTTTCCTCATTATTATTACCTTTTTATCATCTTAAACAATCATGCGTTTAGACAGTTTAAAGTATACATGCTTACCTAATTTATTGTTACGTTTGCCTAGTATACCTTTTTAATTTATTCGGTAGAGTAATAAGTACTTTTGTGTTGATTTTGTGATATCACTTTTAAATGCTATATTTACAATCGAGTTCTAGAATATCTACTGTTTAAGCTATTGTATATGATTGTAGTATGCTTTCACTCGCTAGTTTTTTAAAACAAACATGCTAGACGTACAATCCATTCTCTGATTGCAAATTCGATACATTTAGGTGAAATTGTATGAATTTTTTATTTGTGTTCTTGTCTTTCAATGTTTGAATATACATCTACATGATTGCAACGTTTTAAAGCGCTAGGCTTATCACAGAAAGTCACGTAATCAATAAAAACCTTTACTTTATTTACGGAAATAATGGTATGGTAGCGTCTTCAGAACATGTCCAGTACGAGTAGTACCAAATCGTCTTCTGTTACCCCAAAAAGAACAGCGATCGTGCCATATTCCTATTTTAATTTTATCCATTTTGAGGAAATGAAACTCTCTCATTAGAATTTGGATGCAATCGGTTAGATGGTGAAAGCTACTTATTGCCATATACGAAATTATTCCGAATCACAAAAAACCGTGCTTATTTTATCGAAAAAGTTTGCAAGCTATGATAGCTTATGGTATTCTTTCCGTTTCCTGTATTCGTAAGTAACCAGCGTACAAATCGTATGACCAAACAATCAAGCATGCATTCTTCTATGAACTAATTTGTAAGCCGACAAACTCTAAATTTCTCGCTGCTCGTTCTTCTAAGCTTTGTAAAATAATTCAATCATTGCAATTTTATGCAAAAATTTTGACTTTGTAAAGATTGTAGGAAGTAGTGAAAACAAACAAATTTTTATTGCGACTATAGCTATGATTATGATTCTCTGACATAAATTCTCATTCTCATTGGAAGAATCTGGTGTAAGTTATGAAAACCATCCAAGTTATTATAGCTATACGAATCAATAAGAAAAGTTAAAATTTTAGACTTGTGTAATTACCAGTACTATAAATTACGATGATGTTGACCACATTGTATTTTCATTTGTATATATAAGGTAATATATTACTGATATGAAAATGTGTAAGTCGCTAGTCGTATGAGCGCGATAAATTATGGGGTAGACAAATGCTTTTCTTTTTTATTGTCAGTAGTCATATACAAGATTTTAACATCTCTAAAAGTATTGATTTTCCCACAAATTATTTATAATTTTAAAATCAATCCTTTTTTAATTTTTACGCATAATCAGTTTAAGTGTACTATTTGAATGCATTTTCCATTAAAATGTATTTTTTTTGGTTAAGATTAAATTAATTTTTTTGTAATGAGTCGTTATTGTACCTTTTTTCTACTTCTATTTATATTAATTACCCGTATCAAGTGTCAAATCAAATTGTAAGGTTGCAGTATGGATTAAGCAAAAGTGCTTAATTGCGGGTGTGTATTGGTGTCTGGTTACCTATGTATAAATCTAGGAAATTTACGAGTATATGAACTTGTGTAAATTTTCTAATTTGTACCAGAAAGAAATACGCGTTCTGTCTTGTTTAGTGAAAACTTACTCATATTAAGTTTTAGAACTGATCTGATCCGAGTAAAATGTCCAATCATAACCAGAGAAATGATTTACGTATGTGTAAAAGTAGCTACACAAAACTAACGTAAAATTATGAATTGAATGTGATTTAATAATGTGATCGAATATTAAAAATAAATTTTAAGTTGACGTACGAAACTTACATATTTTTCATCGAGATACTAGACTTACTACTTTTTTTTGGCCTCTCATTATTATCATTCGCGCGGCGCGCACCTTGCCTACACTGTTGCCGATGTCGTAAAAAAAAGCCTGCAGCAATTAAACCAGTTTGCATTTAGCCAGAAATAATGGATGAGCTACATACCTTCATTTACGGCGTATTCATGAGAAATTTAGCTTTTCGAGGAAAGTTTCGTCAAAAAGGATTTTCCATTTTCACAGCAAGCATACCTACGTATCAAAATGTGTAACTGCAAGCTGTAACACAGTCAAAAGTTGCAAATTCTCTGGAAAAGATTCTTAATTTGCCCCTACTTGGAACTTTATCTCAATCTAAAGACGACTATAAAGAAATGGAACAAGTGAACGCTTGGTTGCATACAAGGAACACATTTTCCGAATGCATGGTCGGCGTTGCAATCTTTCCCCGATCCTTCAGCTTGGCGGCTACTGTGAAAGCCAACAGTTTGATCCTTTCCAGTCCAAACCGCTCATTTCTCAGCTGGTGAAAAAGAAAGTTGGTTGGTTAGTGCAAGTGAAAGTTGTGTTCGGCTTCATTTGGTTATCAAATTGGAATTGTGGTTTTGCATTCAAGTAGTTTCAATTGTTTTAGTGGTAGTGGGAGTAGTAGTACAGGATATAGTAGAGAATAACCTAAAAAAAATTAAATGGTAGTACTATTCAAAAATCCATGTGTATTGAAATGTGGGATCGAAATATGTATTCTTTCTTTTACGAAAAGCTCTTACAATAGTTGTCCACTACCAACTGAACTGTAATCAGACAATTACACGCTACGGACTACAGTGTGGAAATCATCAATCGATGGAAGCAACTACAGGTATATTACAGATTTATCTGCAATGCGATCGCTTCAAACGCATAGCGAAAAACAGACGTAAAATTGTGTATAGGATGCTTGGCAATACAATTTCCAACATTTTCCAAATATAGTTCATTCTAAATCACTATTTCAGCCTTCACTCAAGGTTTAAGCTAATACCATTCCAATCAGTTCCTCACGAACACACGAACAAGCAAGTTTGAAAATGAAATGGCTTTGCGTGTCTTAAATGATGTTTCCTATCTGAAAGACACTAATTCCTGCCAGAATATCTTTTCATTAATGAAAAGTCTTTGCTTCCTGAAGTAATTTTGGTGTTTACATGACCAATATTAATTAGCAGATTTTATTTAGACATTGGCAACTCAAGTTTACACAGCAAATGAATAAATGAGAACTGAAAATCACATGCACGAATTGGAAATGAAAAAATAGTCACGCAATTGTTACTTGCGATTGTCGTATAAAATTCTGCAAATTGGAAACCATAAAACTGAAGCACATATGGCATCAATATCCATTCAATTATATTAAAACAATAGCATACTAAATAAAAGACTAGATTTGTGTCACATTATTCATTCCAATGAAGATTGACAATAAAGTGCATGCATGAAGTAAAACATTTTCTCAAGTCTCAAATTGTTCTACAGTTGCCAAATTTCTAGTTTCACAATTCTCATCCATCGATCCGGCACAAAGAAAAAATCTGTATGCAAAGAAAAGCAAATGTTTAACTTTGTATCTTCATGAATTAAACATTCGTCAAAATTAAATTTCACATTCATATTAGCACTTCATAATTCAAAGTGAAGTTTTACT
>JAHZMX010002160.1:0-18540 GCA_027743895.1 Seira musarum | reverse complement strand
CATTAGTTTAGTATCAATTTGTTTCAATTGTCAAATTACGTAATGTAATGTATTACCTGGATTTGCTGCGAGTAGGAGTCGAACAACACTCACGTGAGATAAATGATATATTGATTATTATGACAGAAAACGGATGCTTTTTATGGAAGACCCAAAACTTCCGTAAAAGTAATATCGGCTTACTGCATCTTCTGCATTAATCTCCGCTCCGTGTTCAAGCAACAGTCGAACAAAATTCGCTTTTCCTTTCGAGGCTGCTATCATCAAAGCCTGCCCGAGAAAAAAAAATTGCCAATATATTTTTCGCATAAAACATTGCTACAACAAAGTTCGGCTATACTTACCGTGCATCCCGCTTCATCCTTGTCATCCACCACAACCCGTCGATTATCAAGCAAATGCTGAAGTCCGGAGTAATTGTCATCGCTAATGAAAGAAACCAATGCTCGGTTTGTGAGGGAAACCATTGATTCCGACAGAAGGAGTCCGTGCTTTAGCATTTTTTCAAAGTAAGAACAAAGAAGAAAATTATATTTTTTGACCTACATAACTTAAGCCAATATTGGCCAATAAGCATAAAAAACACACAGCTTTAGTACTTTACACATCATCTATTTTAATGCTAATACATTTATTATCATCTCTACCCAGACTCCAGCGACATTCGAAATTCCCAATCTAATCAAATATTTTGAGACAGGCTTGAGCATATTAATGAGGCATAAAATTACAAGATGAGCAAACCCCGAAATGAAATTCAATTCGTTACGAGAGAGAGAGAGAAAAAGAGGAGAGATACGACACGCTCCACTACAATAGATAATGCTTTGAAATTCATCACGCTTAAAAGCCATAAATTAAGAAGGAATTAAGATATGTACATTTGATACACAGTTTACTTTTGCAATGAACATATACAGTTATAAGCACATTATACTATTCTAATTTTTGAAGCCCATATATTTGAAGCATGTTATGTTACATTTGTTACAATCACAAAAGCATTTTTGTTCTGAGAACTTGATTAAACTCTATACAGTGCTTTCTTTCCTTTTACGTAAATAAGCCTTTTTACATTAATAAAGATTCATTTGCATAAGTAGGCACTATTGCTAGAAGGATGATAAGGTTCGATACGATACAAGTGCATGAATCTACTTAATAAAAACGTTGGATGAGATGTGATTGATTGTCATGCAAAAAAAAATCACTATTCTTTATGTATGTATGTTCGAGAGCCAAAACTGATAAAGGAAGTTGACTGTAAAAGAAACTATTGGCTTCATTTGTAAGTCTTCTTCTGCTCCATATAATTCTTTACAGAGTTTGGTAGGTATCTTCTTTTATGGTAAATCCATCCATCATCAATTACGAAATTAAAGATAGGTACATTATTTACAACATTTTCTTTCCTTGAGCACTTTTGCCGAAATTGAGCTCCCAGTTCTAATCGCGAAAAGATTATGTGTTATGTACGTTGTACGTAAGTATTCGTTGTTGTATTTTCCGGATCCTTTTTTCGAAATGTTTCGTAAAAAAAACTAACCCCTGTGCACAGTCGGAAAGAATTCGCAACGTTTTGTAATCCTACAGATGCGCTTTTTATTATCCATTTCTTCATTCTCTTTTCCTTTCCCACGATTACTTCCTGGAGCTCGTGCTCTTCCATTATAATTAGGATGAATTCCACAGAGTATTGCTTGAAAAACGGAGGGGAACTTGAGGCAGTATGCTTACTAAATACATACCAACTCAGTTATTGCACATTCGCAAAAACAAAAAAAAAATGCCAGACAAATAGAAACGAAAAAGAATTGACTTTTCATGAGAAGAACAACTGCTTCGAACGGATCATGATCCTCTTCAAAGGAAAGTGAAAGCGAATCCTGATTTCCTTTGAATTCAATTTATGAATGCAATTGTTTTTTGTTAATGAATAATTGTTTTAGTGAGCACAATGGAATTTCGATTCATTTTATGACATAGTTTACCAGAACAGCTTTTTAGCAATGCTTCGTAGTCATATTTGAGCAAGGCCAAACGAAAGAAAACAACGAAAAAAAACTGAAAAGAAAACAAAATAAAATCCAAACGTTATATGAAAATATTTGTCTAGATCATATTTTTTCAGCAATGAAAAGGTTTTTAGATCCCTTTTCAACTACTCACTACTGTTTGCTTTCATCTTCATCACAACTTCGTCCATATTTATACTAACCGTTGACATTTGAGAGGGTCTTCGGAAATAAGGAGGAATGAAAAATCTCTTGGCTGCTGCAGCGGCATTATTAACAGGAGCTGTTTGGATAGCATCAGGAATAGTAAACTCGGGATGAGAAAGCAGACGCGGTCGGCTCCTTATACGTGGTAATGTTGTTGAAATGCCGCCACCAGAGGAATTGTTTAAGTTTGAAGCGCAGGCTCCAGAATTATTATCACGGCTTGTTTCGGATGTGGCGGTAGGCAATCCTAAATTATTCATTCCAAGAATTCTATTGTCTAACAACGAGGCCACCGAAGCGGCAGGCAATAACCCTGTGCTAATAGCCCCTAACCCTGCGGCAGCGACGGTTGCTGAAGTACTTGATGGTGTGCTAGTCGGTTTCGCTAAAGACATGAAACGTTGTGTAGAAGCGTCAAGAATTTTCTCTTCGGAGCTACTCTTCTTCTTTTTACTGCCACTACCACTTCTCCCAATTGCGTGTTCATCATCAGGTAGACAGAGTATTTCATTGAGTTGGGAAATGTATTTCCTTTTGTCGGGCTTTGCTTTGTCCTCAGTCTTTTCGAGATTTTTCATTAAAATCAGTCTCAACTCCATGGCCGTAAGCTCAGGAAGGAGGGAATCCTCCGACCCTGGCATTTTTGCAGAGCTCAGGTCCGAATAACTACTTGATCTCTTGCGAAATGTCTTCGGAAGACGAAGAGTATTCCCGATGGTGCTACTTGATTTCGGAGGTTTCCCGCTGCTTTCAAAAAGCATTAATGGATTTAGAATGATTGGTCCAGGTACGGGTCTTCCTGGCGTTGATGGCAAATGATGTCGTCCGTATAGGTTCAAAACACTTTCAGATTTTCTCCTTGAGTGTTGTTTACTAGTTCCCAATGACGGGCACAGTAATGCTATTATCACTGGCGACACGCAAAGTGGAAATTGAGGACGAATCATCTGAGGACATCGGCAAATCAAGGAATTCCTTCTCAACCTGTTCATTTAGCCGTGGTAGGTGTGAAATACTGGGATCCTGACCCTGCGTTTCCTTTGAGGATTCATCTTGTAGCTTCATTTGTGGCGACCTCGAAGAAGATCCTCCAACGGTTGGAGGAGTTAATGCTGTCGAGGCTGGGTTTGGAATTGTACTGACACCCCCAGATGCTCCTCCCGTTGTTGACCCTAACGTTTCCGAAGAACATGCTGTTACAATAATTTCGGGAGTAGGAGTAACCGGAGCCGCAGTTCGGAATAAGGAGCGAATCGAGGGAAAATCCCAAAATGATGCAGCACCAGAAGGTCGCCGTGATCCTTGCTGACCATGACCTTGCTCCTCTTCGTCCATGCCTTGTTTTTTTTCTTTACGACGAAACATGATGAATGAAGATGATGATGAGTATTTTAAAAAATTAAACAGTCAAGTAAAATCACAGAAATCACTTTGTACTACACCTTTCATGCATATTGAAAAGGTAATTTGAACTTAAGTTAGTTTTCCTTCAAGTCTGGTAATCAACTAAACTGGAATGAATAATGAATTACAGAGCAATTTTCCCCTGATCAAATATACGATGACGAGCTTATTTCAGTTTGCTTTGCAGTTATCACCGTGCCCCTACATTTGAAGACCTAAGCAAAAAATTGTGGTGATCCTCGCCCCTCGCTATTTGGAGAGAAAGTAAGCTAAATAATCCACGGACTCGGTGTAGATAAAGCAGGAAGCGAAGTGCACGATAAATGCCTACAACTTCAGAAGAGAAGACGATGTCGGTGTGGTGCTGTGTGACTTGACTCTCGAGTAGTAAGTAGCGATGGAAAATGCACTTTTTTCTAGGTTTGCAAACATGAAAAACGCCGTTTTTTTACTAATTCAGTGACAAAAGGAGAGCACCCAAAGAGAAGACGACAGACTCCGCCAAGTCAAAGGCATAGCCAACTGCACAAAAAGACTTTTATGATGCAAAAAATCGCTTTTCTTTGCTTGGACTTGAACAAAAGATTTTTTACATGTGAGCGAACATCATTTAGCCAAAAGCCATAAACCTGAAGAAGGCAGACAGAAAATTCTTGTTGCATGTAGAGCTTTCCACATATCATTATTATTATTATTACAAATCGAAGATTGATTTCTTATTTCATATAAAAAATGTAGGCATTGGGCGCAATAGAAAGTAAAAAAGAAGAGAGATAAACAGAAAATCAAATTACTGAGATGGGATTCACAAGAGTACTTAAACCTGTCCGTATGTCTTCCTCCAACTCCAATACGAATTCCGCCTGGAGAAAATAGCTTTCATGTTAGAAAAAATCAAATGGAGGAGAATGTCACAAGAGCAGCTTAAAAGTGCTTCTACCGATTGGCCCAAGCCACTTCTTACTCTTAACTTGTGACTGTTGCGACTCTTTTCCCCCTTAATTGAATTAACTCAAACAAATCATCAACGTCATTGTCCTAATTGCACAGTAGTGGAGTAGAAGTGGAGTATGAGAGAGTGCAAAGAAGAGGAATGAAGTCATCAGTCAACAGTAGTAGTCAGTCAATACATTAATTATTTATCGATATGTTTTTCCCTTTGGATCGGATATAAAAAGTAAAGTGCAAATAGTGATGCCGACGAAAATAGTACAAAACAGAAGAGCTATCATTCAACTTGTACAAATAGCTCCTCTTTTTGAGTTTGAAGCACTAAATAAGTCTTTCTCTCCTTCAATGCATTCCTTTCCTCTACTTTCCCTTTCCGCGGTACAAGTATGTGAGGTGAGGAGGGATATCATAATAATAAATGTTTAACAAATTCGTCTTGACCAAAAAGTAGACCAAGGCCACCTTTTATGTTTTCATAATGATTTTTTTTGTTTGTAAACATGAAATCCTGCCTACATGAGTTAATCTTTCCTGCTCATGCGAAAACTTTTCCATTATGAAAATAATTCTGGGACTGGGAAAATATATTACTCACCTGTCAAAACTAGTGAATTTCTTGATTTCTCAAGCATGAAAACTTATGTACTTTCTACTTATGTCAGATGTACTGACAATCGTCTGCCATATCATATTTATTGCATGATCAAACCAAATATATATACCTTTATCTTTTAATAGGAAAAAAAGTAATATCGTTTGCAAAGAATAAACACGCACTTGTGTAATCCATGTGTACCTTACATATTTCAGTTTTAATTTAAAAAAATAGAACGTCTATATACATATTACATAGCTATGCAATCTAATCCATTTCCATTTAATGTATTCCATAATCTCATATATCCCCAGTTCATTTTATCACGTCACTACAATACATTTTTGCATTTCTCTAGAACGAAATGAGAAATGGCTATTTCGTTAAAAAAAGAGAGATTTTCTCGAGATGAAGGGCTAGAAAAACCACGTCAAAAGGAGAGCTTACGTTAATGCGAAATGATAGGAAGGATATTTGATCTCATAGTATGCAGCACATTTTTGTGGCATATGAATATGATTCTAACAAATGAGAACAGCTCGAGTGAAGTTTTCAAGCCTTTTCCAAAATAGTTTTTGTAAAACATACGAATATTATTTTGAATCTCTAAGAAATGCTCAGGGTTAAATGATACATTTCTTAGTCCCTAGATTTGAGTGATGCGAATTTTACATGCAAATTGGTTTTGGTCTCTGACTGAGAAAAACGGAACCCCAAAGGACATTATATTATAGCCAGTTTCTGTTCATTAGCCACCTTGATATTATCACAGTAAAAATACTTATGTAAAGAACCAGAGAAAATGACAAGGTTAGTAATTCAACCTCTTTCATTACATGATATTTACTTAAGAATAGTTTTCTAAAATAAAGTTTTGCGCAAATAAGTAGGAGGAGTTTGTTTGAACATTAAAAGAGTGAAAAATTTGCAGACGTATAGGTAGTCGAAAATAATGATGACTGTAGGACTTCAACTTCTTCCAAATTTCTGCTGACAGTGTCCATTTATAATCAACTACGCGTATAGAAATTTTTGCGTGGAACGAAAACTAATGAGCTCCTAGACAGAAAAGTTACATAAAACTAGAAAACCTACAAACAAATCTATGCTTTGCAAAACATCCACCTCCTCCACCAACCACTAAAACAGAATATTATACGACTTCTTCTGCAGAAAATGTTCATGTTCATAGATTAACGAAATTAAAAATTATGACATGATTTATATCTTCGTCTTCAGTGTTACAGTCACATCGTTAGTCTCTCAGAAAAATGAAATAATTCTTTTGATATGATATTTCATATAATTTAATATCTTTAGTTTAGTCTCATAAAAAGTCATGAGTGGTATAATAAAAATAGTCTTTCTTAACTGCACTCTCTTTCTGATTGTGAGTCACTCACTCGTCTTGAGTCTTGTTTCGAGTCAATAGGTTTTCTTCATTGGTATATGTTAGTATACATATCGTTTCTGCACCAGCCGGGTTCGCCGAAAAAATAATTACGATAAGTCTGACTGGCATTCAGTAATAATAATGATTAGACAGGAGAAAATATTTCCAGTAGGAAACATTAAAGAAATTTTCCTGTCTTTATCAGTTTCCTATATCCTTGTACGTGATCTTGGTCCATTGGCTCAGCTTACAAATTAGAATTGAACTACGAGCCCGGCTTGTGATGATATTTTTACGCGTGCCTTATTTGTATTCGTGTTCTTCTTGATAAAGTAAATGTAATGTAATTTGTTGTTATCACTGTAGTTGTTTTGATAATGGATCTTACGTTTTGCGTACTCATTTTGAACTTTTGAATCTTGAGGAGTTGGCTTTTGTTGTGTTTCAAGAATTAAAACGTACAATTCAGCCTCGTTATATTCAATGAAAGCACAATACTTAAGCATGTGCTAACTAACTACATGTCTCTTCCCTGAAGTTCATGAACAACAGGTGCTAACTAATTCAAATTTACCCATTACATTGACGTTTAGAAGCTACAGCTAGACATTATCAAATACTGATAATTAAAGCGTAACGTACTTAATCTTAATGCCAAATTATGAAACGTAAGCTTTTAAAATGTTGTAAATGTTCCCGTAAGCTCGAAGCAAAGATCAGTTCTCTTTAAAAAAAATTATTGCTCATTAGCGAATGCGAATGGACTTTTAGTTGCACGCGTTACGTCCAAAAATTTTCCGATGTTTGTTTGCCAATAGGTATTGGCTCTTAGCTCATGCCAAGTAAAGTCAATAGAGTTTCGTAATAAGAGTAACATGAGATTCCATGCTCATGATTTTTTAGAGTGAAGTTTCGTGTGAAAATGGTACTTTTCTTCGTTCATACGACACACACCTTTTGTATCATCAATAGGGATTTCTTATTTGAAGTTTTGTTTTACAAGCGAGTCGAAGATAAATCCCATGGCGTACCGATTCGAAGGACTGAAAATGTCACAACCCTGTGTCTAGTCTAGTAAAAGCGAAATCTAAAGAATTTATTCCTTTTAAGTAACTTTAGGACCCCTGGCATTTAAAAAAAACAAAGATTTTACCTGTCTCCTCTTTTTTACTTTAGTGTCCAGGTAAATTCGTTTTCTTATGTCAACTTCAACCTTTTCAAGTATGTATTAAATTCTTGAACAAGTTTTTCACCTTTCGATATCATCACAAAAAACTTAATCCACACACTTCTTCCCACATACGAGCACTTGCACTATCTTGAGCCAAAATGTCATCCAGACATGACTTACAAAGTAGCAAAATGGATGGACAAAATCTGAGCCTTTTCCAGTGATGTATCTCTAAAAAATGTGTCGAGCTTGTCTTTTTAGCTTTTGAAATGCAAACTGATGACAAGTTTGTTATTTTTTGTATCGCCTCGGCGTATCTCATCTCGAAGAATGAGTTGAGTGTGTGTGTGTGTGAAAATTAAAGAATAGTAATTAGATCTTCTCGCCCTAATTACTAACGCACTAAGATCATGGTTTTTAGCTAATTAATGATTACATGCATTCCACATCTCAGCTCTGTTCTGTCTCCGGCTTTGGCATGATGGATATGGATGAATGTTTCTAAGCAAAACATCAGAGATAAGTTGAATCTGTCCGCTCAAAGTTTCCTTTCAAGAAAATGGAAAATGTTGAGTCATGAGATTATGTGAATTATTAACGAGCATAAAGCGCTAGATAAACAACGCAATACAAACCAACGACACTTACATTATTTTTTATGTACTTACATACATACTTACATCAATCCTTTATATTATTCGTCCCCGGTCTTCTTTCAAAAGAAAGAGTAAAAAAATTTATAAATCATATATGGCTACAGTTACAGTCAATTTTTTTACAGCTGCTGACAGCAAGACAAATCATCATTTTCAGATAAAAATAGGAGGTGCGTGCTGACTGGGCATGTTGCATGCAAATCAAACCGAGACAAGAAGAA
The DNA here is from genome assembly GCA_027743895.1 of Seira musarum. NCBI lineage: Eukaryota > Metazoa > Arthropoda > Collembola > Entomobryomorpha > Entomobryidae > Seira > Seira musarum. Next base: position 9,927 of record JAHZMX010002160.1, on the reverse strand, counting down.
TGACAAAAAACGTGGTGGAGAATGCCTTATCTTTATTCGAGCGATTCAAACAAACACCAAGACCACGAGAAATCAGAGAGTAAGTAATTTGCTCTGCACAAATTATCTAGCCTTCATTCATTACATTTTTAGTTCGTGGATACACAATACCAAAAACGAATTACATTGAAATCCATTTGTGTCAAGCTGATATTGGCATAATATTCCTCGGCTATTTTATATTTTATGCGTCGAAGAATTATCACTGCTACAGTGGTTTGGCTTGTAATTGTGTGTCTGTGTAATCAATGCAAAACAAAAGACGACTTGCTGTTCGTTGGAGACGTCATAAAGCCCATCTAATATCGCGTCATACAAAAATTTGCAAGCTCTCTTAAATTAAATTCTCAAAACTCATGGAAAAACTATCTTTTCATTTAATACTTCTTTAATAATGTTTTTCATGTTCACAAACGTACAGATCAAAAGCTCTTCTGAAGTCATTTTTCTTTGTTAGATTCCCGAAATGAAATAAGCAACTTCACAAGAAAGGAATTTTCCGCATGGAATTCCTCCGCACAATAGACAAGTTCAACCAAACTCAGGCTTTTATATCTTCTTTAGTTCATTCTTTTCTTTCATCCAGAAACTAAGAGTAAGCAATATTTGGAAATGGGATAGCCCACTGGCATGCAACGGAAATGGAATGAACTATAAAGGACACTCGTACTCCAACCGCCTCTTTGATCCAGAAACTAAGAGTAAGCAATATTTGGAAATGGGATAGCCCACTGGCATGCAACGGAAATGGAATGAACTATAAAGGACACTCGTACTCCAACCGCCTAAAGTATAAGTAGCTGATGTCTTTGTAGGTGTCTTCACCATCTTTGTGGGTGTTATCCTTTTGACTGTAATCCCTTCATTTAAAAAACTGACCGCGGTATACAGTGTTTATTTATGTTTACGAAGCAAATGTCAGAGGTGAATTAAAATGGCATGTGCCATTGCATGAAAGTCAATGTCAAGAGTCAAAGTTACATGAACCTTGTCGATAAAATATGAATTGATAAAGACAAATGCATAAACATGACAGGTCATGAATGGGTGTTTCCCATATCATTTTGATATTCCAGTTTAACAAATGACAGTTCATAAAACTTGATGGCGATTTCCAGAAATAATTAGAAGCTAAGTACATAATTTATAAAACAATTTCATATTACAATACAGGTGCATTTTATCGTGCAATGAAATAAATTAAAAGAAATATAAAAGTACACGAGTCTTCTTTCTAGTTCTAACTAGGAATATTTACATGACTGACGTCTGTACAATAATGAAATAAATCATGCAGCAAAAATTTCATCAATGAAATAAATTAAAAGAAATATAAAAGTACACGAGTCTTCTTTCTAGTTCTAACTAGGAATATTTACATGACTGACGTCTGTACAATAATGAAATAAATCATGCAGCAAAAATTTTATATAATTTTTATACAATTGGCAATAATACTTTGTCGAATGCAAGAAAGCAAATACAGATCATCATGGATTGCCATGCATTTCATTCAAAGGTGCTATGATTATCCCAATTTCTAAAGTGGCTATTTTTTGTACCAACCCCTTCAGCTATACATAAATTTTGCTAAAAACTGAATCAAATTTTACTCACCTACCGCGAACCACTCACGGCCAGGCGTTTTCCTCGCTCATTTAACGCTGACTAATAATAACTTCACTAGAAAAAATATGACTAGTTTTTGGCGATTGCCTTCTGCTTCCCCTCATGTGAAGAATTCGTTGCATCCTTATTCGTCATCCATAATTTGTGTGCACAAACTTTTGCCGTAACAAAAATGAAGCAAATTCAAATGGACTGGAAATGCAGATAAGCGTAATTTTTCAGCACTTTAACTCCTCATCATGGCAAACAATATAAAAATGGCAAATGATTTTCCAAGTCAGTAGTCACGAAACTTCACAATCGATTATTGAACAATGTCGAAATGTGTCGAACAAAGTTACAAACGAAAGAATAAATAAAAATATAAAGGAAATGACTTTAAAACTAAATGGACAATTGATTCGTTTGATTCACTTATATTCGTATGCTTCCTTAAAAACTCGAAGTGAAAAATAAAGAAAAAAGAAAGCAGAATTTTCACTTAGGTTTAAACATGTACCCTATGCTCCTTTTATAGTAATTCGTTTTTCCAATGTGGATGTATGTATGTGTGTGTATTGGAGAATTGTGTGGATTCATTTTTCCCTTCTTCCAATAATTTCAGCGAAGAAGAAAGGAGATGGGTACAATGTAAATAACAATTTTTGCATGCATTTCTCACGAGATGATGATCATCTCTCCTGGACATGTTCCAGGAGTGAAATAATACAAGTGATTTGAAAGAAGCCCGGCCCGCTTCTTAACTCTCTTATTCCCCCGAGAAAGGAGTGACGAAGTTGCAATGTTCGTCTTTGTTTCCCAATAAAAAACCAAACCACACAAACGAGCAAGCCAAGTTGGTTTATTTGCATGAATATGGATGTGTTGCGTTTTCTTTTCCCTTCTTTTTTATATTTTTGCCTACTTCGAGAAATAGAAATTGTCTTCACCTACTCTCACGCATAATCCCGGTTTCTCAAAAAAATGTTGAATGAGACAAATAAAAAAAATATATATTTTTTACTTTAAAATAAAAATACCTAGAACGCGAATGTAAATGGTTGGAAACGGTAAAGCATTCAAGCATAATCCCATTCCCGTCACATCAAGCATGAATATTGAATTTTTCTACATTCACTGANACCAAACCACACAAACGAGCAAGCCAAGTTGGTTTATTTGCATGAATATGGATGTGTTGCGTTTTCTTTTCCCTTCTTTTTTATATTTTTGCCTACTTCGAGAAATAGAAATTGTCTTCACCTACTCTCACGCATAATCCCGGTTTCTCAAAAAAATGTTGAATGAGACAAATAAAAAAAATATATATTTTTTACTTTAAAATAAAAATACCTAGAACGCGAATGTAAATGGTTGGAAACGGTAAAGCATTCAAGCATAATCCCATTCCCGTCACATCAAGCATGAATATTGAATTTTTCTACATTCACTGAGGAAGCGTACGAAGGTCTATGGAATGTGATCTGAGTAGGAAAAATAGCCATCATTATCGCTTTCTTGCGTGTTTTGCATTACGGGTCCGACATGAATCCCACTCCACTCATTTGAAAGGTTTTTTAATGGACGTATTTGATTGGGATCTTTTACTTTACCGATATAGAAAAGTTGCTGCGCTTCTGGTCTGGTGCTCTTCCCAGAATGAAAGGTTGGTGAAGCGAATCTAGTGATATGCGTCAGAGTTGAATTAAGTAAACAGAACTGTACACGCTTCAATTAACATTTTCAAAACATGTTCTTTTTTTCAAAAGTTGTTGGCGGATACAGAATTCTTTTTCCATTGTTCGATTTTTTTCGTTCACAAACATTATACTTGTATGACTCTACCAAGTAGTATTCATTGTAATTAATTTTCATGTATACCTATGCTATATGCTCATACAGATGTACGGGAAGATTTATGTTTTGAAACTTAAGTGGCTAATAAGATAATACTGCTTTGCTATTTCATTTCATGTGTTGTTCTGTTTATTATAATGGCTGCATGAACATTTGGTGTTTGCTTGAAACGAGCCAACAATTTAAATTCACTCGGAACATAATTTAAATTGTCTTTCCGAGTGTCAAGCTAAAGTTCCTTGCCTCTGTTTTTGGACAAGTTTTCAATTGGCAGAATGCCTACTTCTAATTTAAACAATAGATCAGAATGAAAGAAAAGAATTTCTAAATTGTTTTCTTAACTCTCTTGGAGTATAGAAATATTCTAAAGCGTATTTACAAAGAAAAGCTTTTTCCAACCTCGTCTGGAGTTAGTGAGTCCATATGAAAACAATTTTTGTCACGATTGAAGGCTGAATCAGCATAAAAAATAAGCAATCCGATCCATATTAATTATTAATTAGTAAACACGCTCTTAGAATGTTTATTTTATTTTGAAAACGCAATTACATAGGGGCACGTAAGATAAACCAGAAATTGAATTCAGTATTGACATCTTGAAGTTGAAACTGGAAAAGAAAGGTTTACAAAATATGGCTAAGCTAACGCCTTTTCACAATGAAATCTATATGTTAGTACATAATAGGTATGTATATTTCACAAATATAGATTGAAAATGAAAGAACAATGTACCACTTCATCATAGCAAAGGAGTACTTGTCATCAATAACGAGCCGGTACTTATTTATGGTGGGTAAACATTAAGATTAATTTAGAGCGGCTGCTGGTGTTAACGATTAGACAAATTCGTCACAGAAAAAGAATTGCAATTATACTGCATCTGTGTTTGTTATCTATAATTACCTGCTTTACTATGTAAAAGTATGCGTTCAATTAGCATCTTTGTGCTCCTCACGTCTGCCGTGAACCCACTACTGTACTGTAGTTGTGGGTTGAGTCAAAGTGAAAATAATTTTACAACAAAAAATCCTTTCTATGAAAATAGTACGAAGCACTAAAAGAGTTTATGAAATGTTGCGTGTTGCTCGGAATTTAAAATAGTGCGATTGTGCGGCACAATTCACTTGTCAGCGTGAGTGCGATTGCTTTAGATTACGGACGGTTTCGGCCTCGTTCTTTAGGCGCAGGAATTAATTGATTAATTATTATATCACGGACAGTAAGCATGAGCATGAGCAGCTTCATAATGAAATCAGTTTCCCATCAAAAACTGGAGTTAGAAACATGCACAGACACACGTCCATGTATACTCATATTCACCGCTGCTTTCATCACCCCCGCAGTTGTAGTTCTAGATCTATTATTTGCTCGATAAAGCCGCTGTTTGGGTATATGGCACGTTTTTCCCTGGAATTAAAAGTGTCATGTAAGGGACTAATTTCATAAACTTCTGAATTTCATATTCTTCTGAACTGAAAAAAAAATGCTGCAAATGAAATACAGTACCTGATAATCGCGATTGCGTCTTTGGCTTTTAAATGCTTCTTGATCATCAAATAGACAATGACTAAGCTGGCAGAACGACTCAATCCCACGTAGCTGGAATAAAATTTTAAAATAAATTACTTCTTATCGGCCAGTCCTATTTCAAAGAAATAAGACTGCATTGTGGTCTTGACTGATACTCACCAATGAACCAATACTTTTCCTGTGAAATAAAACCAAATTTATTATCAATTTTCATCCATCTTTTAGCAGTAAAGAAAAGATCTTAAAAAAATACCGTTTGAGCTCCTCGCGGATTCAATAAAATCTGCAGCGTCTTCAAAAAACTGACTCAGGTCAAACTCGGGATTGTCTATTGCATCAATTCCGAGAAACTCGCATTCATAGTCCCTAACCGAATACCAGTCTGGGTCGGTTTCGACTATTCCATGGTCGTAATAATGTGTTCTAGAGGAGACGAATGCTGCATTGAGTATATGGGTTATTCCAAGTCGCTTCAAGGTATCAATATCCTTTGCAGCAAATCTGGGAATCATTTAATCCATTTTACTTGAATTCTACATTTTGTCGCTTCGAAGTTATTTTGTTAAAAAAATGTTTGTATCTTACTCGTCTCCTATGAATATTCCAGGATAGACTTGGTCCAAATGGTTCCAATGCGAAGGTCCTTCGTCATTCAGAACTTTATTTATCGCCATTCTTATATCATCCTTCGACATTATTGCCTTTTTCTTATTTCTCCCCAAAACACGAAGATAAACTAAGACAAACTGTTTAAGCATACAACACCAAGAATTAATTATAACTAGACTTTAATATCCCTCGTGCACGAAATGTCTTATAAACAAAATTTTCACCTTCTGTGGAATTTCTAGTGTAATCGTACCCGTTCGTGTAATCCGAGACTGTAATTGAGAAGTTTTTGAGACGAAATGTCACAGTCACAAGACAAGTTTTACTTTGATCTACAACAAAACTATGATCGATGGCTACGAGGAATTCTACTCTTAGCTCGTTGTCGTGTCGTCGTCGTCGCTTCACCCAAGAAAAAATGAGTTGATTTTTCGCTCACCTTTTTCCTTTCTTTACACTCTTTTGACAGATTTTCCTTTCTTCGTTTCAGTGTGCAGTCATCAATTGTTTGTCACACTTCATAATCAGAAATTTTATGTGTTTCTGATGAATATATTATACAAGAAGTATATCAACTGCTTTTATCTCAATAGGACAATGACTAATGCTAAAAGGGAAGGAAACGATGATCCATTCATGGAAGGTAAGTCAAGGAAGAATGTGGGACATGCACTCGGCACTCGACTCCACTCTGACCAGGCGCTGCGTTGCTAAAAAAACACAAAGATCGTGTGCTCTACAACATTACACGTCAGAGCGTCCCCCACAATCTGAATGAACAACACGGATTTATTACCGCATAAAAATCAATTCCGGCTTTCCATTTTTTTCTTCATTGAAAATTGAAAGCACAGTTATTTTGTTATCCTCTACCCTTTTCATTTACGATGCAATCATTGAGCAATCTACTTAATACGTAGGTAGGCGCCTTATTTTTTTTTCTTCACTGACGAAGACGATAGCTCAGTCCAATATTGGTGTAAAGGAAAGGTGAAATAATCTTTTCATGTGATTTTCCGCAGTGACATTATTTTTTTTATTCACTTTATGATATGGAAATAGGCACGCATACGGTTTCTCTCTTTGGAACTAGGAGCGTAATTCAGTTTCACCAGAGCTATGCTACTCCCCCCAATGGGTTTTCTTTTGTAATGAACCTAATTTAGCAGACTGACGATGATGACGCTTGTGACAATGTTCTTTTTTATGTTTGTATGTGTATTCTGGTTGTTTGCCTTCTTATCTTATTAAGGAACTTTTGTATTCTCAGATATTTTGTATTTTTGCGGACCCTAAAACTTTTTTTTTCACTTTCTCATGAATGCAAAAACTCTCACGCTGTCGTTGTCAGTACATAAGAAGAAAATGTGTGCACTCTATTGTAGTAGTTTTTTTCTGGCAAACTGAGACCGTCAAAGAAAGAAAGTCTGTTTTCACCATAAGCCTGTAAGAAACTAACTTTTAATGTCTGAAAGAGAAGTGACTGGTTGAGAAGAAAAGTAAACACAGGATGTTACCATGCATGGGGTACTCTATAACTTGCAAAAGTAGGTATGTAGTTCTACTTCAAAACGCCCGTTTCTTATAAGAGAAGTCAAGGGGAAAATAAGTAAGCTAGGCCGAATTTTCTCCTCCTTTCTCTTTGTTATCTTGATCTATGAGTAAGAAGGCAGGAGTTTAGTTTAAGTAAGCTCCCCGTCGTCGTCACAGAATGGATAAGTGAGGCTCGTACATGGTTAATTGTACTTAACGATGTGAGTAGGTACAGGTATTCATTTTTATCAGCATTAACTAGAGCATCAATTCATTTTTTATTTTTTTTATGATCATATTTTTTGTTTTGCATTTTACTTCATTGAGATTGGAAACAAAAAAATATCTTCCAAAACTGTTGTACCCTCTCAAAATATTTAGATTTTTTGAACGTTCATGCTTTGCCAGTTGGTTTTCCTCAGTTACTTTTTCATATATTGAACTTACATCATCATCGTTGAGAACTGACTTATGGACTCGGTTTGGACGAAGAATAAAAGTGGTATTATTTTATTCTCTAAGAAATAAAGAGTGAAATCTGGCAAGTTCTCTCTCCCCCCTTTTACCTACAGATTTTGTAAGTAAGCCATCTAATTTTGGGTACTCTTTTATTACAATTTATTTTCCCCACTCATGGTCAATAGTTGGCTTGCATGTCAAAAATTTCAGGCTGGTTACGTGTGTAATGCATGCATAACCAGAAATTCTTATATGGATTGAACACTAAAGCTCTCACACACACGCCTTCTCCTTCCTTCAACCATCAAAATGTCGAAAAAAGAGCCTGATGAAAGAGGAAGAAAAGCGATCATCGACCGATATGCATGACTTGAATTGAATGTATATACAATACACAATACGTGGATGTAATGTACCTGAAAAAATGTGAAGGAAAGTGAATGAGGAGGAAAACCGCAGCAGGTTCGTATTTTCTCTATCAGCAAAATTGAGGAAAAAAATTTGCATGGACTGGACTGAGGTGGGCTTCAACGGACATTGAAGCAATTTCTTGTTTGATTTTTTTCCCAGATATTCAACTCAAGAGTGGTAGTCAGTCTTTAGTCATAGTCATATCAGACCATTCTTACGTAATGTGGACACGTATATCAGATTAATTTAATGAAGAAAAAGTAACCTGCTCCATTCAAGGCGGACGTGGCCAATCAGGAAAAGGTGTGATGTGATATGAATGAGTGTGCAGATTTCACTTTTGCACTTTCCAAATACCTACTGCAGTCAAATTCGCTAGAAAGATCAAAATTCGTAAACCAATGGATGGAATCATTGTAGTACATACCCATTAAGGTTAATGAGTGCTCCCAATTTATCCTACAATTTTGCTCGAACGATAGAAAAAAAGGTTACGTAAATGAAAATCCAATTTTTAAAAATATCTTTATTGAACCTTTACTCGAAATATTGTAAATACTTAATATATTTTAGGCCAAATACGAATGTAAAACAAGCATGCATAATTTAATAATTCAATACAATGCATGTTTAAATCGTATCATACATGATCCATTGTCAAAATATATTTTACGCCATACACAAGTAGTACTAATACATATACATATAAACAGTTCCAGCTCCATTTGGAACTTGCTCACCACATAACGGCACATAGGTTCTTGATGCAGATCATTGATTTATTTAAATTATAAAGTCTTTATGTGTGTGGCATTCCTTGGCATTTTCTGTAAACGAAGTAGTAAGTAAGTAAATGTCTTATTGTATTTTGAAGTAAGCTCCACTTTAACCTCTCACTACTTTTAACTTCTTTGGTGGGTCAAACAAACTAGGTCAAGGCTGTATTTTCATATACAAAAAGGAGGGAAAGTAGGTATGCGTGTTTGATATTTCCACTCGATACTGGAGAAAGTAAAAAAAAAATGTTTTCATTCTCTCATTCTGAATGCCGGAAATGGTAAGGCAATTAAACTGGTCGACCCACATAAAACAACAATGTAATTATTTAAAACAAAAAATAGAGGTAACTTGCGTGATGTGTTTTTGTAAATCCGTGTTTGTTGTGCGTTCTTGTACAAGTATTTTTTTTTCTTGGCAAGGCTGTTCAATCAATGTTTGCATATAGCACACAGCTTATTAGAAATTAAAACTTTTTTCATTTAGTTTGCAAATATGTACACATATTTACAAACTAACAATACATGTAAATTATAAATTTTAAACGTAAACGTAACATTATTGTTGGCTTTCCAGAATGGAAGCACAGTTCAGCCTCGTTTCTCCTCTAGTTTCTTATCCAACTCACATATTTGGTCCAGGAAACCATCGTTTGGGTAAACGTTTCGGGCGGATCTGAAAATAAGAAAATAAGAAATTATAAAGAGCATGATTTATGAGTTTCACAGAAGTGGTGCACTAGCTCGTAACTTAGGCGTGATTTTAGAACGTTCCCTACTCTTACCTTAACTGCTTTAAGGCTTCGATGGCTGACATGTTCTTTTTTATCATGAGATATACAATCGCGAGTGTGGCACTTCGGCTTACACCCATATAACTGTGCAAAAGTAATTAGCCAATTCATAAAGTGCATTTTTAACCCATTATATTATGGCTATGACACAATTATGATAAAAATTTAATGAGGCCATACCAATGCACCAAGACTTTCCCTGGAATATTCAAAAGGAAATGTGATACATTTGGCTATTTCAATTTGATGAATAAACCATTTTTTTCATGCATTAATTACCATTTGAATTCAATGCTGAATCAATAAAATCT
>JAHZMX010002159.1:0-20555 GCA_027743895.1 Seira musarum | reverse complement strand
CGAAAAATGGTATGCCATAAAAAAACCTAGACCCTCCTTTGATAGGTCGTACGTCTGATTTCTTTCAAGAAGACATTTTCTTTCTTTCTAATTTCCCAATGTTCAAGTCAGCCTTTCATTTTAATGAAAGATTTTTTTTACACCGTTCTTCTCTCATCTAATGGATTAAGCGTATACCTAATACGTAGGATATACTTCTTCAGCAATAAAATCATATTTGTTCAATAAAAAGTTAAGTAAATAAAAGTCCAACACTGTTTCTAATGTTCAAGTTGCCTAACCTTATACCTGAGCGACCTGTTTGCTGAGTAACAATACAATGCATAACAGCAGGTATCCTGTTCCCGCGTTTTATAGCGTAGACAAAATGTATTGTTGACGGGGATTGCGTGTCTGTCTATTTTCATCAGTTTTGAAAATCCTAATTTTCTTACGTACAAATGGCGTGCGCAATGTAATTATTGTAACCTGCACACAATAATATAATACGGATCTCTTATTACTTTCCTGCATAACATCATTCTCGAATATTGTATATTGTTAGAAATGATAATAGTAGCTTTCTCCATGTAAATCATTGTCTTTCAAAAAGTACATTTTGACTCTATTTCATTAGAAGGAACGACTTTCCTCGTCGTTTATTATTCAAGGATAAATGCAAACAAACATTTGCGAACAAAAGAAAACCTGATAAAAGGTTTATTGCGTGCTTTCGCTGTCCTATCTCATGAGATTCCTATACAGTCTAGCGTGCTAGGAGCTTTAAGGAGACATGAACGACATGTTGAATTGAATCAGGTAATAGCTAATAAAACCTATAGTGGAGAAGTTTGGAAGTCCGGTGCAATGAAATGCACTGATGCTATCTTAAGTACTTACTTATGCAACCAAAATGAGCTGGACATTAAAAACGATAGGTGCTTTTGATTTGTAAAACGTGGTAAAAAGGTAATCTTGAAATGAACGGTTTTTATGGCTTTAATATCACATGTATTATGTATTATCATGTGGAAAGCATATTATGTACAACTCACTACTTAAAGCAAACAAGGAGAGGGTTGTGCTTTGTTGTGAAAAGACAAAACGTTCCAGAGCTCTAATAGAAAACTTAAATTTTGTGAGATGACAGGAAATAAAATATTGCCGAGGCTGGTAGAGACGAGCATCTCAAAATATTATTCAAAACAATTTCCTTTGTTCACGCTTGTCCCAGTCTTAAAGCACGTCTCCCAAAATACTTGACGAGAGGGAAACTCGACGAGACAAACCCGAAGTGAAATATGATTAAGATCGTGCACTTCCAAAGAAAAGGCTTCTTGTTTTTTTTCCTCACACATATCCATTCCCATCTGTTTTCTTTCGTGGTTGCTTGCAACGTTACTGCTTTCACAATATTTTTCTGGTGAAGCTTGTTGACGCATTGTTTGTTTCTGAAATGAATTACTGGCAAGTTTCATCGTATCCATATCGCTTTCCAAATTCGGTTTTCCACGAGTGTGATAGCATAATTGTTGAGGACTAAGGACAAACTGTGGATTAAAGCGAAAGTAATACATTTCATGAGGCCGTCGAAACTAGTAGTATAAGAAGTAGTAGTAGTGGGAGCAGCTTGTTGCGATGATAAGTGGAGTCGAGCGAAATGGCAATAAATTATAAAAAGCCTTTTTCGGAAAACAATTTAATTATAACTTTTCTCAGCCACTGTCTCCTTTTCTTCGACTAAATGGCTCCAACAATTCTAAACCTTTCTTTGGGAGATTCAAGTTCTTTCTCCATCTTTAATACTATGTCCTGTATTTATAGCACTACTTTTTAAAAGTGAGCGCACAAACAAAATTCCATTAATGATGCTAGAAAGACTAGAGAAATTCCTCCCTCGTTGTCGTCATTTTAGGGCCGCAATGACCTGGCTTGTTTGCCCCAGGGGAAGAAATAATAACAGAGTCACCGTAACACTAATAATTTTGATGAATGATTTGATGTGGCATGTATAAAAATGGTTAGCAATTTAAAAGTCACTTGGAGAACTTGAAGACGTCAGCAACAGTACCTCAACTCCTTTATTTCACCGGAGTTGACAGCTAAATGCTATTCTGACATCGTTTTTTTCTCTGCATGAAAGCTCAACAATACTTTGTTCTCATTATAATTTCAAATATATTTATTGCAGGAAAATTGCAGTTTCGCATAAAAATTACATTAACGCTTTCTTAAATGCTGAAAAATTATGCTTATTTTTAGAAAATTTATTAACAGAATAGTTTAATTTCATGTTTCGTTTNCTCCTTTATTTCACCGGAGTTGACAGCTAAATGCTATTCTGACATCGTTTTTTTCTCTGCATGAAAGCTCAACAATACTTTGTTCTCATTATAATTTCAAATATATTTATTGTAGGAAAATTGCAGTTTCGCATAAAAATTACATTAACGCTTTCTTAAATGCTAAAAAATTATGCTTATTTTTAGAAAATTTATTAACAGAATAGTTTAATTTCATGTTTCGTTTCCGAAAGTGAAAACTAATGATTATAATGGTGGTCTAATCTTAAAATAAAACGTTAATTGCTAATTTTACCTACTTTTTTCAGGGTTGCAAAAAGTTGGAATACTTCCTTATGCTGTTCAGTAGGGCAAATGGGACAGACAGGTAGGCATGGTGGGACAATGGAGCTTGGCGACAAACACTAGTACGACCAGAATGGAACATTGATCAACAGTTTAGAGACCACAGCAGAGCAGCTCAACGAAATGTAAAAGTCCTAGTCGTTATGAATAATTCATTTTTTGAGCTTATTATATGGGTAGGTAATTGTTTGACATTCTAATTGGAAACTCACTTCATCAAATACTTTTTTAAAAAGCTATGAATTGACATAACTTGATATGTAGTTTCAAATTCAGGTGAAGAATAATTTTGGAGTTCATATAATTCAGGTAGTTAAAGTAGTCATTAAAGCATGTTTTGCTCACAATTCTAGGATGAGCTGATCCACAGTGTGCCTATCAGTGATTGTTTCAGGCGACATGTCCTGGTATTTACGAAAGCAATATAATGAAAAAGTCAAATTAGACCACAGCAGAGCAGCTCAACGAAATGTAAAAGTCCTAGTCGTTATGAATAATTCATTTTTTGAGCTTATTATACGGGTAGGTAATTGTTTAACATTCTAATTCGAAACTCACTTCATCAAATACTTTTTAAAAAGCTATGAATTGACATAACTTGACTTGTAGTTTCAAATTCAGGTGAAGAATAATTTTGGAGTTCATATAATTCAGGTAGTTAAAGTAGTCATTAAAACATGTTTTGCTCACAATTCTAGGATGAGCTGATCCACAGTGTGCCTATCAGTGATTGTTTCAGGCGACATGTCCTGGTATTTACGAAAGCAATATAATGAAAAAGTCAAATAATTTAATTAAAATGGATTACCGACAAGACATATTTTTCGACATGGCATAAGTAAAAGCAATACTAAATCATTCAGGTAATTTTTGGATTGTGTGTATTACATGTACGTACTATATTACGCTACATCACTGGTCGTCCTCTATCCACACCAAAGCGGTGGACTCAACGAACGATAACAATTATTTTAGGTACATAATAATCATAAAAGTTTGAATCACACTTCACGTAAAAGCAATAATATGAAATGGAGGTGATAAATATTATTATACCTAACTGTAACACGTTTCCACAAAAATATGGGCGGAAGGTACAATGAAAAGATTAAAGTAATTAATCGCCCCCACTTAATGGGTTTATTGGGGTGGTAAAGTAAAATTACATGGCTCCCCGTGGAGTCTTCTTCACCTACGGCTCCCGCTTCCTTGCTACGTTAAAAGCAGAAAAATTGCTGTTGTTGATTGACTGCAATTTACTTTCGCCATACTCACGAAGAGATATTATGACCACTGGTGGTGTCTCTTAAGCGGGTCAATTTAGTTTTTAAAATGGGATATCTGTTTGTGCCTTTGTAGTCTCCTATTTGGCGTATCATCAAAGCTCTAATTCATTCCATTTCCGACGATAAATTCTCAACGCGTTTCACGAAAATCGATAGAAATCGATGATAGTGGTTTAGATATTTCTTGTAATTTAGTTTAGGGCCGACTCGCAGCCAGAAAAAAACTCAGTTTGACGTAAAAAGAAAAAAAACCGTAGTTTTATCAATATATTTTGTAAAAAGGCTTCTTTCTTGAAAAAAAGTAGCATGATTCAGTTTTCTACATCCCTTTAATGGATTTCTTTGCCACACACATCATACAGGGTAGGAGCAAGTAGTCATTAATTTAAAACAAGCTGTGTGTGTGTGTAGCTCCTCAAATAATAAATACAAGGAGAGCCATGAATGTCCAGGTCAATAAGCCATTTTTTTCTGGACGAAAGCGTTACAGTTATTGCTAACGAACCGCCCCTTTGATAGAGAGTTGTCGAGGAACATTTCTCATTTTTGACTATTGGGAACGCCTGCTGCTCATATATTTTCACCTATTTATGCGTCCGCGGGAGGAGTGTGTGGCAATATATTTGAATACCTGTTACAACAACAACAACTCCATCGTTTGCCATTATGTACCTTTTTTCTACTTTGTAAAATAAATATGTACATATGAAGGCGGCGGCGTCGGTACGATTATTTTATTATTATGATGATTGCAGCAAAATATAATATGTGGTACGTCTATTGCCTACATTTTCTCATAACTATAACTAGAATTAGACATTAACATCAACTTAGCCTTTTAGAAAGAAAAAAACAAACAATCTTTTATTCATTCCCACTTACTTTCTACCTCATCCATTTTGCATTCTACTTTTTAAGTTTACTTTTTATTAAGACAGGTTATTATTTTCCTCTGGACTAATTAGTAAATGATTAGAAAAGTCAGAGATATTTTAGCTTGTTTCCTTTGATAAAGCAAGGTTAAGTTTCAGTTGTTTCAGATATGAAAGATTTATATTCATCCATATTCATTTACAGTTAAAAAAAAGTTTTTATGTTTATTACTTGGGTTAGATGGAGAGTGAGTGAATGATGTGATAAAATTAGAAATATATAGGAAACACGAATGTATAAAAATAAGTGTATTGTTTGTGACGTAATGTTTGTTTACTACTTCAAAGCAACTAAAGCAATAATAGCTACTTAGTCTCTCACCACACATTTTTTTAAACTACTGAAGAAATAACAGCAATAATTTTCAAGTCTTAAAAGGTCATTCGTAGTCCTAATTATTATTACGCTAAAAATAAAATTCAGCAATAAACTTTTAGTGAGTACGAAACATAATTAAGTACTATTACATACATAAGTTATCTGTCACAAAGTGCTGATGGGGTGGTAAATTTACACAACCCCATTGGTGGTGGCTATATAAGTAGTCAGCGGTAAACAGCAGCAACGAATAATGCATTCCTTAAGTGACTCAAAATAATGACAAAGGGAAAACACTTATTATGTGCTAACCTTTCCGTCAAATACGAGTCTGTTTCATATACAACGAAATATAAATTGTGAATAAAAATTATGTAAAGTATTTTTCATATCTCTCACCTCATGAACTGAATTTAGTCACGCAGATTGTATTATAGTACATTCATTCCATACTTCCACACATTCCATGAAATCGTCCGTAATTCTTATGCATATAAGACATAAATATTTTTTATTTCAATTGATCTTAAATAGGATGGTACAAAACATTTTTAGTCAAATGTAACTGTACGAGTTACCGAGTCTCAATCTAGTCACTTTATAAGCAATGTCCAGATGAATCATTCATTATGACCCATGTTGTATTGATGAATTCATTGGCATAAACGTCATTGTCAGCCCTAGGTAGGATTTTATAGCAACTTCATGCTATTCAGTAAAGAAAGTTTAGGAATAATATTGGTTGATAGTATACTAAGTAAATGACGACATAATTTATAGGTATGTCCAATGCTTTCATGATCTCAAAACATAGGGATAGAATTGTACAGTAAACTATTATTATCACTACTGTAATTATCATAATCATACATATTTATATACCACAGCATTTGTTTTTGAAATCTGTTTGCCTTCAATATTAATAATTTGCCGTGGGCTTTTCTTAACTTCATTTCACTCCATTATTATATTGTCACTTTAGTCGAAGAATATGTTAATTTTAGCCTTACACGCCCATACTTAATATTTTCGTTAAACATGCAATTGTAGGTAGGGCAGAGTTATTAAAATCCTAAATAATTTTCGTTTTACAGTAAAACAGTAATTTCGTTATTTTACATATTTCCTTAAAGCTAAACAAATTAGAAAGAATCAGTTGCAATAATAACAAAAGTATCTGTCTTTTCTGTGACTTTCTATCATCATGCACAAATTCTAAATGTTCTTTGACCATCACATCTTTTTCTATACTTTCCACTCCTTTCTCCTGATCACCTATGTCTACTACTAACACTAAAAAAACTTTTAATCTTTTCTCTTTCTGACTTTATAACTTACTATATAGCATATCTCAAAACATCTATCCTTTCTTCTCTCTCATTTCAATCTAATGTAGGATTTAGTAGACACTAGACACATCTTTTTAGAGACTATCAAAATCTACACAATCCTTCTTTTCAATTTCTAAATCTGTCCTATCACTCTTAAAGGATGAGTCGGCATCACTAGGAATGCGCTTCTTCCCTCTTATTGACTCTCCTTTTTCCAATGTCTTTCTGCATCTGTCTCAATGAACAGCTCTTTTCTGATTCCCTCTACTACTCACTATACTTTTCCAACTTGTCAAAAGACTTTCAGAATGACACACGTCTTCTTCTTCTTCTCCTGCACAGCACTAACTCCACCAACTTTCATAGAATTGCAACTGATTTTTTAGATCTACTTCATACTTTACGAACTGTAAGAACTTTGTAATAATTTAAGATTTGAGTTAGACTTTAGGCAGTTCTCTAGGTGTAGGCTTTAGAACAAAAAAGAAGTTTTAGATATGCAATGTAAATAGAGACTTCTGGAAATGACTTATGGTTGAGTATCCTCACAATTGGCAAAAAGACATTAATTTCGATAAGTCACAAAAACGCAGCAAGCATTCAAATACATTATCTGTTTATAAAGATTATGTATGTATCATCATATAAATCTTCATATTTAATTTTAAGTGTTATTACCAAGTTGTACAAAGTGTACAGTTAGGGAGATAGATACATAAATAAAACTGTAGAGTTTTAGGGGCAGTACCCACTGCGATATATGAACTAATGTTTTGATAAGTCATAAATATTGAAAATCCATTAGTTTTATTAAATAATGGGACTAAGAAGGTCAGTTCTTAGGATAGGTGTGGTCATTTTAAGGGAAAATAATAGTAATTTTAACAAAATATTTTTAAGGGCAACTGTGTAGTTTCAATAGTTCTACGAGTTTTTACAATGATGATGTACACACCCGATGATTTATATTTTACTAAAAGCGGATACGCATCACGTCTGCTCCCTTTTAGTATGGCCTAGTTTGCTGTAAGTAAGTACTTACCGCATCCTTATGGTTTCACCTTGTGCTTGCTATTCTTTTTTGTCTGGGTCAAGCCAAATGGACAATAATGATACTCTTTTATGATTCCCCAGTATAAGATCAAACAAATCTGATTTATCAACGCTTGAGTTGAAGATTTATTGAATGATTTCATTCCCTGCTCCAAACCCCAAATTAGGCAATTTTACTTTTCCCAAAATACACTTTTTTTCTGCCAGCGCGTGGAATGTATGAAATGTTTTTTTTAACCGACAAAACGATTCTGTGTATTCCTCCCATCGTCTATCAAACTAAAGTATGCATCCTTTTCATGACCAGTTTTGCACTGATTCATTCTGAATTTGGTTTTATTTAAGTAGCACTATCCCTGAAAAGCATTTATTCATATCCACCTACCTTGTTGTAATGTAAATATTGACCCATCATGAGAATCGTTTACTCAAGTATACAAATAATCTTTTTTTCTGTTTATGTATCCCTATCCAAAAAAAACACATAAAACATACGCATTCTATTTGGCATAAGTAACCATTTATTTTTACCCTATCCTTCTGTTCATCATAAAACTAGAGAAAATCAAGAGCTGTTAAAAGGTAGCTTTAATTTTGCTTTCCCTTTCTCTTCTCTATTACTGAACAGAGGAGCGTAATGAAAACTCCTCAAGGGAGTTGGCGGCAAAGACCAACAACGCTAGTTTTTTTCTTTATGTACACATTCCTAATAATAAAGTCGAAGTAGCAGTTACAAAAGTACATAAAGCAGAAGAGGAGAGAGTTTAACGAATAAAGTTTTCCAAGTGCCTGCACCACACCACCTCCAACAACTATCTCTGGTGCTCAAATATATGCCTAAGCATATGCATACATCTTTAAAAGAGGAGAAAGTAAAACACATTTTCCCTTTTACTTTTTACCTCCTCTTTTTCGGTTTTGCTTAATTGCGCCTTTCAGTCCTCTCTTTATCGAGGTCAGTCACCATAAATCATAAAACGAGTATTGATCACAGCACGCTGTTGCTCCATCCTTTTTCCCCTGCTGCATAATTTTTTTTTCTTGTGTGTTTAACAACAACAAAATAAATAAACTCAGCAACAACTCCTCTAGAAGTACACATACAGTCATATAGGTATAGAGCTATTATTATTATCATCATCACTGTCGCCGCCGCCACCACCATCATCACCAAGTTTGGCGTTTTTCATCCTCTGTTGATTTTTGTTAAATATTACTGTGCTAATAAACCTTTTAGTATCTGTCGCTCTTTTCTCCTCTCATTCCTTGCATCAGTTTGTTTGAAGGCGGTAGGAGGCGAAACTTTTTGATGTGTGCTTAAAAACAGCCCAGAGTAAATAATGCATCGTACTCTCTACACTAGTCAATAAAAAAACGAAATAATAATGTTGTTCATAGACTATATATAGCTATATAAAATTCCTTTTTGATGGGAGCGACAGTCAACAACAGGTTTGCTCTCTCCGTCTTTCCTTTCTTATAAGTGTGCATATTATTAGCACGTTTCTGCTGAAGTAAGATAATAAAAAAATTACTACTACGAGATATTCAGGAGATGCTCTCGTGAATTAACTATAGGTATGGTTTGTACACTTTAATAAGAAGTGAATTTTTTAGATGTGACTGCTTTCAAACATCCATAATATTTTCTGTATTTATGCATTTTACTGTCATCATCAAAGCATTTTCCGTTTCAGTATTACCGTGTGTAGATACAGTGCCATATTATATTACGTAGCAATATAAGGATGAGTAGGTGGATATTAGGGAAGTATATTCCTAATTTTATTACCTTGATCATTCGATCATTATTTCCATTCGTGATCTATCAAAGTACGTCAATATAATAAAGCTTAAAATAATGTCCATTATTAAAAAATTGTGTTTGTGCAGTCATTATGCGAGACAAGCTTATAATAAACCTGCGTCTACACAGTGCATTAAAATCACGGTCATAGCAAAGATAAAAAAATTATTATTATAATCATGATACGAACTAACTACACCGGGAACGAGTCCAACAATGGCAGTCCAATTGCTCTTAAATGAGTGATGAATTGACTCACTCATTTGTACACTGGGAAGCTCGTCCATATCCCATTACCTCTCCACGTGCATAGGTTATATCATATAATTTCTCATAAATCGAGGGAAAAAATCCTTGAAACCTAACAAAAGTCATTAAATTCCGAAATCCAGCCAGGAGTATCGTGTTTGTTTGCTGGGGACGTGGAGATGCTAGGAATGCATGTATACAGTTAGGGTTCCACGTTTTTACATCTAACGTTTACTCACTTCCTCCTCCTCATCATCATCAGCAGCAACCCCAGCTAGAATCGTCGTTTTTAGGGGGTAACAGGCAAACATAAAAATGAGGGAATGTAAACGTCGTTGACGAAGAATTTTGTAAGCAGTGAGCATACAACCCATTTTTCAACTAGAGAACTGTAGCCTAATGAAACCCTGAGATTGTCGTTAATTACAATAGAACTCACTCTCTTTCTCCTTTTTTCCCTGCCACTTTTGTCAAACTTGAATGAATGTACGCATGAAGACTCATCAAAGATTCATCGTGTTTTCTCCTAGATTTTCCCCCTTTAGGAAAATAAAAGTGTGGTTGTTCGTTCGTTCGTTCACACAAAAAAAATCTTCTCATTGCAAACATCCTGAAAAAGTAGTAATAACACATGCACCGAAGAAGATTTTCTCTTGCCATGATTTTCATACTTGACGGTGGCGTTGGTGAGTGAGAACATGAAAATCACTTGTGTGCAATATAGCTTATACTGTTATAATAACTTTGAGAATGTTGTTGGCATGCATGAGAGGTGAGCGTATAATATTCTTACTTTTTTTTCACAACCACCACCAATTTTTTAAAGTCAGTCAGTCGTCGTGGTGGTAGTAGTATAGTAGTGGTGGTAAAGTGATAAAGGTTTCGTGGTGGTGAAAGAAGAGCGGAAAGCTATAAGTATCGTCGAATTCACCACCGCCGCACCGCGCTGCCGACAACGTACTTATACCTGTGCTATTTCATTTTCTACTCATTAAAGATTTACTAAATTGTTGAACGAGGAGGAGTTGGAAAACCCTAGCGCAACCTTTTTATCACTATCAACGAAGCCGCCGTAGAAAATTGCCTGGTCAAACTTTGTGGCGTAAGCAATGCAGTGGTTTGTAAATATGTAACGTAAATCCAAACCGCAGACACCGTCAATCCAACTTTTTATGAAGATGTTCGTATGAAAAATTACCTTGTACTCTCAAATGCACTTTACGAGCAAAGTTGCAATGCCTGCATGGCTTACGTCAATGATGAGTTACATTTTCGCGTCTTTGTATTTACGTATTTTCTGTTGCTTCTACTGATAGATAACATTTTACTCAATATAAGTATAACAAGGCTACTTGCTGACGTGAAATTAATTCTGGACTAGCACATCTCTTAAATTGATCTTATTTAAAAGGGTGATTCACGAAGATCAGCAACTTTTAAAATGCTTTTATTTTAAGAATTCACCCTTGACTTTTCCATTTCAATTTAATTTGTGTGCGTTGTTTATTGCACACAAAATAACTTACCTATTCTATGACGTCATCCTCAAAATTCTTGGATTTTGTTTCATTTTCTCCTACAAGTACTAGATACACGAAAGCAATAAAACCAACAACTTAACTTTCTTTAAAATATTTTATAAGGACATGTTCCGTTTTTGAAAACCTTTTCTTTTTAGGATTCCTGGGATATTTTTTTGTATTATATTTCCTTGAAAAGTCAAATTCAACCTACTTGAAATAATGCGACCACTCAATTTATTAAGCAGTCATGAATCGACGTCAAATAATCCTTAAATTGATTTGAATTGACAATACTTACTTCCCTCAATAAATTGGACATGCAACAACTTTCTCTCAAAATGTTTTCGTGTTGTTAGTGAAAATGATATTTTCATGTTGATGAGTTTTCCCCGTTGGCCCATGAATCTTTTATATTCGTGTGATGCTTTAAAACGGAACGTAAAAAGAAAAAAAATGACATGCAAGTAAGCAACTTAAGCGATCACGGAAGGGACACGAAAGTAGTTTGCATGCTGGAAAAAAAGTGTTAATTATTCCTGTGCGCACGTTACATACTTACACTTTTTCTCTCCTTCATTTTTAAAAAAGGGCAACAGGGAACTCGGTTTTTTCTGTTCCTTTGTGTATGCTTGTATATGTATCTAGGGAAAACAGAGACAAGAAGTCGTCGTCACCCCATCCTCCTATATTTTCCATTGTTTTGCCCGTTTTATATTTCATGAATCTGTCTCAAGTTTCGTGCATGTCCCTATTATGCAATTTTTAACAATGCAATTCCCACCATTCCAAACTGCAAAAATCAAATGCGCTGTGTAGACACAGGGAAGAAACCTTCCAATTTCCAATCAAGCGTATTAGGTGAATGTTTATTTTTAGACAAGTGTGACATTTTTCATTTGACGAACTAAACTGTAAATATTGTACAAAAAATCTTTCTAAAATAAGCGTGAACTTTTGTGTTCGGTAATTCTAACGAGATTATAAGGATCAAATTTCACAAAATTTTACAATCTCACTTAACCGGTAAAGCACCATTTTGCATGTCTTACGCTGAATGTAGGACAAGAGCAACAAACCTTATATGCCTCTTGAGAAATTTGTACATAAAAACAGTTAATGACTAGTACAGAGTTTACATAACTTTTATAAATGTTCAAGTCCCCCAATTTCGATTTACTTCATATACAAATACCTTATTTTACTGTTTTGTCAATATGCCTGAGGTAATGGTTATGACTAGTTTCAAAATTACTGTTATTTTCCCCTTCAAATTTCATAAAATATTATATTGTTTGTTTTACTTCCCATTAAAATGGATTCCAAGTTCAAATTTTTCATTAGAAGATGATTAAGTAAGTAAAACAAAGGCATCTTGTTTCTCCCCTATTTTGGTGTAATAAATAATAGGCAGCGGTAATAATACAATTACTTGACAAAGAAAGTGTTTGTAAAACTAATTACTCATAATCTTTACATCTTACAACTACTTCTCATTGATGAGAATCGAAACTTGAAACTATGCAGTGTATAGTTATGGAATGTGAGTTGGGTTGCGAGCGTGTTTCCCGCTAGGGAAATGTGGATTGTGGAGTCCTCATGAGCCCCACTTTCTTCCGTTTCCTTTTCCGAGAAGTACTCCGAACTTCGAATTCCATTTCCATGAAAAAGGTTCACCATATTCTCAGCAATATATTCGCAAAGCAATAATAAACGTAGGGACTGAACTTCGTTCGCCTCTAAATCATTCACAACAGATTATTATTATGTACATAAGGAAATGAATTATTAATTAAGAAATAAATATAGTTATTAAATTCATTTGAAGGAAAAACCAGAGCAATAATGGTTTAACCAAACCAAATGACAGTTTTACTAAAGCAATATCTAAGACTTCCACAGAAAATGCATAATACGAGAGTGGAACGGCGGCAGCCTTTTTACAAAGAACAAAAACTTGCGGGGAAATCAAATTGAAAAAACTTACCTGTCATGCAAAAACAGAGGAAGGCTGTAATATCGCGATAAGAAAGAAGAGGAATAAAATTACTTGATTCCTTAATTAGTTAAATTGAAGGGAAAGTGTGTGCACATTTTCAGGTTAAAAACATGCAACCGTGCATTCACACCAGTGGGCCATAGAACATGCAGGTATTTTTTCATGTTTTCCAAATGAGATTGCTACCGATTCACACTTATTAAGCATTGCATAAACAAAAAGTGTATGCATACCCTGCATGCATGCCTTTGTGCTAATGAAAAGCAATAAAAATTCCTAAACAGCAAGTAGAAAAGGAACGAAGCAAATAATTTTTGTGTTCCCGTGACACAAATGGTCCATTTTAGATGTATAGGGAAGGTAAAGGAAGAACGATAATTATAGGAGAAGTAAAAGCACTACTATTTTTAGCTAGAGATATGTTGTACATTACATAAGGTAAAATCATTATGTACTGGTTCAGGTGAAAGCAATAACATTTAGCCTCCTCCTACCAAATAGCTTATTAAAGACAACGAAAAGCTAGTAATTAAGAAACGAAGTAATATAGGGAAAAATCATAATATAGGAAAGTAAGAAGTATCCTTACAAAAATATATAAAGGGAGTTCTCTCCTCATGACAAGTGTAACTAAAGCAATAACTAGTTAAGGGAAACCAACAGCAATAATCAAGCTGGTCTGCAAACTGTGTACATATAAATACAAATAAATATTATATGGTGTAAGTAGTCAAATAGTGTATGTGTATGTCTGCAGAATTACATGGGTTCTCCTGCCATTTTAATGAGTTTACTTACGTGCAGTTTAAAAATTAAAAGATTTTTGTACACATTCCAGGCATAAGACTTACTCTATTAAACTTGCTCATCGTAATAACCTAAAGTAAAAATGAGTACACACAATCCAAAAATTACCTCAAATGAATTGCTAACTGCCTCCGAAAAAAATATTGAATTGACATTCCACATTTAATGTTTAAACAGCTATTTGATTAAGATGAATCAAGAAAACAACTACACCTTGGTACTATAATCATATAGTAAAATCGAAAAGCAATAATAAAAATTTTTTAGTCCAAAGTGAGAGTTCATTGGAACAAAAAGCAATACTTCGTTTTCCGTTGAGATGCAAAGAAAGCAATAAAAACTTGTAGTATTGAGGTAGCTATTGAAGCTTTAGTTCTTAAGTTATATGATTACGTATTACTTAAGTAAGAGAGTAACTAGATAAGTTGAAGAAAAACAAATGATTAAACAGTTTTCGGACACAACTTCAACACAGACACGTATATGTAGTAGTATAGTTTTTAGTATTATCACCTAAGTCCCGCATTCCTAATAAATGATTGTGATTTTCAAAACGATAAACGGATTTAGTTTCTAAAATAAAGTTAATATTCGCATTTTACCCGATTTTATTAATTTCAACTTAAAACGACCATATAAACCGGGCAAATTTTGTTTTTTTTTGGATTTTTCAAAGAACCGATACGACGATTTACTTTAATTCGAAATTTGGCAAATGTATATTATTATTAGTATCAAAATTATATTACGCATTTACCTGTTTTCACTATAAGTGAAAGCAACATTTAAAATTGCTTCATCTATGTGAAAAATAATAATTGTCGAAAAAATACATATTGTATTTGTATTACATTTAGTTGGCTTAAACCCGTGAGATAATTACACAAGTATGCGTGGTCAGTAATGCAAAAATATTTGTACGTAAATAGCCAAATACATACGTAGTTTTAGTTGTGTGTGCATGTGTGTAGGGGTGTAACGTCATTGTAGTAACAGAACAGCGGCAGGAAAATGTGTCGTGCAACCAAAACATGTTCACTTTGTAGGGAGGGAAAATGGGTTTTTTATTTTTAAAGAAAGAAGAAAATTAATAGTATTGTTAATGTTTTACTTACATGATAAGTGCAAATTGTGTCACGTAAATCTAAAAAACGGTGTAAACGGGAACGGTAATATGTGTAGTGAACAGAGATATAAAGGAAAGTTACTCACGACATGTAAAAATTTTAAAGTGAACATTATGAAAGTAAATTTTGCTTTTAAAATTTGTTATACCCCTTTCCCCCTTATGTGTTGTTCTTCTTCGGACAGGAAAGAGGAGTCGCAAACTTACAATTTGTAACTGTAATTAGATTTTTTGTGGATTATTAACCTGTAAAGAAAATGTGAAATTTATTGCTTAATGTGAACGACTCGCTTTCCGCGTTTCTTTTTGTGGAACAAAACATAAAGTAATGCAGTAATGAAATAATGAAAACCGACCACCACTGGAAAATACATGTATCCCTGCAAGATTCCTCATGCTTTTGAAAGATATTGAAATTCAACTATTGACTGCATTTTGTTGGTTACGTTTACCTTTACAGCGACTAGCTTCGTTGCTTTCGGAGTTTCAGTGTACACATCGAACTACGAGTATTGAATTCGGGTATGTCTCTGATTGTTTCACTTTTAATGCTCTTGTAACCTTCATTCTCTGTCTACTTATGGCTTTAGGAAAATATATATTCTTGTTATCAACAAATGTAACTGAGTTATGTATTATTGTACATTTACCTTTAAAAAATTCGAGCATTTACCTATTCTGCTAAAAGGAAAGGTCGTAAAACTCCTAAGGTGTGTAAAATATTTGTTTCAATCACGTAGAAAAATCATTAGTATGTGCAGAATGCATGTAAAAATTGTGTGAAATTGTGATGAACAATTCGTTTTTTTATTTCTTAATTTTTGATGCAACACTTTTTAAAAAAATCTTATGTTAAGTCAACATTACGTATAATACGATTTGTTTATTGAATTTGGTCTTTAGAATAAAATTTGGTTTCCTTTATGTCAAAATAAATGTGTAATATGTGTTTATTTTGTTGATTTATAATTCATGCAAATATTTTTTACGTTTTCAACAAATTGTGTTTTGGTTTTACAGTTAGTTAACTACACTCGGCTATTAAATTTTGCGTGAATCAGTATAAAAATGTAAGAAATTGTTATTTAGCAAAACCGTTGTAATAAAATTTGATGCTATTGTTTCTTGTGTAATTCTTGGGATTTCTAATCAATTTGAAATCGGTAATACGTGCATCATTCAAAGTATTCATTCAGTTGATCATTGTGCCATTTGCCAGTTTAAGTGCAGGGTGCATGTATTTAATCACTTAAGCATATAATTAAAGATGCAAAGTCAGTCTCCAAAAAGCAAAAATTATTTTGGCGTGTATCTCCAAACAAGCCTTGCCAAGTAAAAAGCTGACTTCATTCAGACACGCAGAACGAAAATCCAAGATGGTTACTCGTATTTTCAAGGGAAAATATTATCTCTGTGCATTTTATATTTCTTTATATTTCGGTATTCATTTCCACAAAGTAGCTTATCTTTTACTCCATTTTCCATGACCGGATTTTCATTTTCCTATCTGAAAAACTCATAAAAACTTGGAAAGATCAGGGCAGGCAGGCAGGACTCCGACGACTTGGATGTAGTTGATTAAACGCGAGCAAATGTACTTGGCATGGCGTGTACATGCTCTTTTTTAGGTGCATCATCATCATCTCAGCTATTTTGTTAAGCCAGGATCGCGTACACTTTTTTTGTGGAGAAAGCGTGATATCCGAGAAAATTATTGAGCAAAGGCCAAGCGGGACAGGAAAAGTTGGAGAGTGCATTAAAATATAAATCCAAAGAATACGCAATAATTGCGTGAACGTTCATCCACATCCAATCTCTTTTCTCTGAGATAAGCAGAAAAAGGAAGCAGGCGTTTTATGTGGGAGCGATGATAAATAGACCACAGTTACGGACTTACCGCATGTACAGAAAAGGAATTTTATTACGGCTTTGCCACTACACCTTCCCTGATGAAAGCGAGAAATGATACGAACGAGCTAGTAGCTCCTACTACGAGCCAAAAAGCATGCCATGATTTCCTGATGCACTACGTCATGTTTGTATCCTCTTTTTAATATAAATGATAGCAAGCAACAAGAAATCCACTTGCTCGCCCTAGAGATACACGCAACTCTGCGGTAAGCCGGATATGCCACTGCCATTGTTTTAGAGGAATGCTGTTACACGCTGCTGTGAATACATCCTCTCTAATCCATTAGAAAACTTCTTGTTAAGCAATGATTTATCGGTGGACATGAACCGATTTTTATTTTTATTCCCTTTATCAATCAACTACAAACACAGATTTATTGAATTAGAGATTTCAATGTAATTAATTATCCAGTCGGCCCATAAAATTTTTTAATGTTCTTTGTCAAACTCATTAACCGATAATGCATTAGCGCTTAGCGCAATTTGATTTCAGCATTTTACATTGTGATGTATACTCATCCACCTAATTTGTCTTGGAGAAAGGCATACGTACGCTGTATATAATAAGCGACTAGGGATGCGGCCAAAAGACTGTTACCACGCGCATTTTCTTCCATAATTAAGTTAGTTTAATAACAGAGAGATACTACAAGGAATAATTATTTTTTCTTTAGCAGCACAATAATAGCAACAAGAGAAGGAAACGTCGCTTGCTCCTGGTTTTTCCTAAAAGTGCTCATTACTTTTCCAGAAGGAGGACAAAAAAAAAGTTGCCGATGTGTATAGCACATCACTTCTATAGGGACAGTGGCAACTGCAATATAATGTATTCTACTCATTTCTCACTAAGCAGAAGACAGTTATAATGCCACTACATTATCTATAAAATTAAGTAAAGTATTACACCATGACTTTTTTCCTTTTCCCCTTCTTCTTCCTCTTCTTCGTTCCTATTTTTTCTTGACTACCGTGCATACTTTTTTTGTTTTTGTAGTCATTACCAAAGTTGCTCCTTACAACTACTTTTACCACCATAACATAACTCTTGAAAATGACTTTGCTTTAGTGAGACTAGGGAAAATGGGTTTTCTCCAAGCCAATTCTGTTTTTGTTTCCATTATATCATCATCGTCTTTTTCGTGTTGTCGTCTTATTCGCCATTACCTACACCCGCAGTTCTCTCAAGCACTTTATGGGTAACTTGGTGTGTGTCTCGAGCCAGCTACTGCGTCCATAAAATAGAGTTTTTTTTACATTGCTTTTACTGCTATCATATTCAAAAATGAATGTATCTCCCCTTCATCATATTAATTGTATTATTTTTAGCGTCTTTCTCCCATTATGTTCTGGCTGGGTTGCTGACTTCTGTTGCTTTCCCTTCATTTCCCTACCCTTCCAATTTTTTCCACACAAAAAACAAACTTACTTATTTTATGCCAAATGGCAGACACTGTTGATTTTTGTATTCATAAGGTTTTTTGGGCAGGAAGCATAAATTATTAGTTACCTCGGTCTTTTTCCCTTTTAATTGTCTTTTTTAATGAGAAATGCAAGCGTAGTGAAACAAAATCCTGGCCTTTTCGTGCCTATGAATTAATAAGAGGATATGAATACAAGTGGTGCAAATAATAAGAAATCTTTGGTGCTTTTCATAAAACACCGTATTCAGGTAAGTAACGATTAATTTGATTTTTCATTTCATTGCAATCTAAAGAAATACCAAGTTAAAATAAGATTTTTAATTAATCATGAAGAGGTCTGATGAATTTTTCAATTTTTTAGGGTGGAAAATTGGGATTACTTTGCTACAGTCCTCTCCATCTATGATTCAGTGTAGACTGTAGACCTTAAAATATTTATTTAAAAAATCTTGTTAATTTTCTTCCCAACTGCCTCAATTGATTTTACTGTTGGCTATACGCGTACATGTATATTTTAACAAACTATTGACATATGACCACTTGATTATGGCATATGCCTTCTATAATAAATTAAACGCAACAGTTTATTAATCCGGTTTTCCACGGGTGGTTAAGACCAAGTGGATATAGCAAGAAACCAGTCATTTCCAACCAAAATTGCAAGGATTTTTTGTGTTTTTAGAATGATCAAGCTCATCATTAATATGATTTTTGCATGCCTCTTTCTTTTATATTTTCGTGTCGTGTCTAGAATGCCTTAACCTCGTTCCAAAATAGCATGGCCATAGGGAAAAATTGACCACGTCAAATATGCTTGTTCGTAAACCAATAAAGAAGCGGCAACATTCTTTTAGTTTAAACGATTTAATTCTGAAGACCTTTTTAATTCAGAAAATTTAATTGTTTGAGTGGAAAGTGTAATACAGAAAGGGGCTTGCATAGAATAAAGAATCATTGCCAAACAATTACAGTCTTATTTTAGATTTTACCTACTATTGTGATGGGGAAAATCTGAAATATATAACCGTATGTATACCCATACATATTCCTATTCCTTTTTGGCAAGGTAAAGCTATTGAACAGCTCGTACAGACGTATTGTAGTTGATGTAGATAAATGCCTCCTCTCAGAGACATTTTCAAATAGCTTTTTGTGGAACGATTTGTGCATATGTGTGGTGAAAACTAATGCACTGCATAAAAAGCTTGTGTATAAATCATCATGCGCCCCGAAAATTACTTCTCTCAACGCATTCTACTTTTTATGAATAATACGTAAACATAACAACAGTTGGGAGAATAAGTTTGTGGACTCACTACATTCGCTTCAGTCCATAACCATTTCTTCTTTGCATTTTACTGGAGACTCCCGTTATTTGCATGTAAATATATCGATATTAATCTTGTTCAGGAGAGCATTGAATACGTTTCATGAAACCTTTTCCATTTTTGAATGCAACGCGTTTCCTACTTTTATTCCTTTTTTCTAAAAGTCTCCACATAACATATATGTCCCTTATTCACTCCGTGAGGGCTGGTTACAGTCTAGTTGTTATTATTGTTGTTGTGTGCCATGAATAGCCAATTAGTATAATAATTTTTGATAGAATATAGACATTATTTTGAAGAGCAATACATGCCAAAAAATTTCAGGACTGTGCAAATGTAACGCAATCACTAGCTGCCTGCATTATTACCGTTGTGATACTCCCATTTTATTCGATTTCCGGGAAAATAGTTGCTACTTTATTGCTTCATACCTTCTGACGCCGCCACCAACGTTGAACAGAACAAAGTAATATTTTCACTAGTTTTTCATTCTATTTTCGTAGCAGAAAAAACATTTTTTTCTAATTCAGCATTCCATCATTCAACCCAGCAAATATAATGCCTAAGCCGATGCCGAATTCTCCGACACAGTATTTTTAAAATAGAGAATAAACATGTAAGTAATCCACTTTTGTTTGCATTGTTGTTCTTTTTGTAACAAACCAAGGTTATATTGTTGGTGAATAATTTAAATAAGCTTTCGTGGAAAAGGAGCGTAAGGATAAAATAATTTGCACCGTGCTCATTTTCGCTGCATTTGATGGTTTATAATTTCAGATGATTACCTATGTAAGAAAGAGGAAGTAATCAGAATTCAAATCACCTTCTACATTGCAATT